>CM025255.1:34001016-34012153 GCA_013677275.1 Gossypium schwendimanii
ATCATGAATTAAATGAAATGAAAATGAAGTATTGAATTGCATGAGTATGTATTGGGTCTCAGAAGCCCTTTTTGTTACAAATATAGTGTTTTGAAGTTGTAACGTAAAGATTTATAAAAGCATATTAAAATTTTGAAGAGTTTAAATTTGAATGAATTTTTATAACTCGGTTTAACATGTTTATAAGTGTATGTGTTCTGGTAATGCCTCGTACCCTATTCTGGTGTCGAATACGGGTAAGGGGTGTTATAGTTTTACTCTTTAGGATATCCTTAATCTCTTTGGAATAAATTCATTCTCTCAATAAGATCCTATTTTATTTCATGGTAACCGTTACATCTTTATTCATGAAAAGTTAATTACTATCAAATAGTAATCAAGTCATTTATCACAAAGACAAATGACTCGTGGCCATGTTTACTTTTCATGTATTATGTAATGTTGATGAGAGGATATAATTTACCCATTAATTTGGATATGAATACCACTATTGTGAATGATGCTACATACTGCAGAAGTCGTATACCCAACACATTAGCTTTCCATTCATTATCTATTTTAACTCAGGCTTTTACTTACATCAAAATATACGAGTCACGCATAAATAGTTTTTCATCCACTTAAGATTAAGGTATGTCACACTATGAACATCACAAGTGAATAAATCCATAAATGCATCTAAGATCTATTCTACTTGGGTCCTATCCGATGTACTATCAGTCTAGTCAGCCACATCTATGTCTCTATCTTCTAGAAGTCATCCGCTCCAATGCTCAAGACAAAAAATTTTCCTAATTGGACTTGATAGATGGCACATTTGTCTTTCAATAGGTTTTCTCGTTTTAGATTAAACTAATGACATGTTTAGGTTCATCTACGAATACAAGTTGTCTTTCCGTATTATGATCCGACCACGTAATACCGTTAGTATTAGTTATACGTTACATAACTAGTGAGCCAATATTTTCTTTGATTTTGTTTTGCAGGAAAAAACATTGAAGACAATATACAAAAAGGATTAATGTATTTAATGAATATTTTTATTAAACTATTTTTTTTGAAAAATACAAATACATAAAATGAATATACTACACTTAGGGCATCAGATCTAACATTTAGATATTCATCTACATCTGAACTTTCTTCAACATTTCAAGTGTTTGAGAATGGCTTCTCCTTCTTCTTAGTATTTGCATATTCTAATTGAATGGGACCAAATCTCTTGCATTCATAGCATTGAACAACCTTCTTATTTGGTTGTGAATTCTTCTCCTTCATGCGAGCTTTCTTTCAATGGCTTCCAACATCTGATTTAATTCCCTTTTGAAAATTTTCTTCATGGCCTTCATGAGCAAAGCTATTTGCTCTTTGATTTCATCAATAGCCTCCACTGTCTATTTCTTTGTTCAGGTCAAATTTTGAACATTGAATACAATGTTTTTTTTAGGTTTTATTTTGTCATGTTTTGCTTCATCAAAATTCAACTTAAAGATTTGAAGTGAACCTATTAACTTATCCAGCTTGAGGGTGGTAATATCTTTTGCCTCTTCTATTGCCATAGCTTTTATAGCAAATCATTCTGGAAAAAACCCCAGCACTTTGCGTACGAATTTCACTTTAGAAAAACGTTCACCAAGATAAAAAGTCTCATTAGAAACCTCACCTAATCTTGCATAAAATTCATAAATAAAATCATTTTCTTGCATTTCTAAATTTTTGAACCTGGTTGTCAAAATCTAAAGTTTTGACATGCACACGACATTATTTCCTTCATTATGATTTTGCAAAATCGTCCATGCTTCCTTAACAAATTTCACACACAGAGATAACTTTAAGTTATTACAAGTTAACTCCAATGAAAATTGCATTTAAAGATTTTGAATTCCCTAACCATTCGATAGTATAGCATAAAGTTCCCTTTAATTTGTTGCTTAATAATATTTTAGAGATAGGCCATGTTAATTAAATATGTCAAATATGCCAGCACACAAACTTAAATACTTTAAACTAACTTGTTCTATTACTGCCCGAACATGAAATGCAACAAGCAGACACAGTTACCAACATATAGGATACAAAATTTTTTAAAATACCTCGATTTTATTAAGGCACATTCAAATAATTCACAATTACATTCTTATGAATAACATTTGGATGATCAAAATCAAACCAAACGTTATTTTTAAGTTGAAGACCTAATAAAATTATTGAGCTAGCCTTCGAACCACTTTATTGCCTAACCTTTGAACAGAAAAAACTAATAAAATCAAAATTGACAAGTAAATTAATTATAAATTGTAATAGGTATTAATATAGATTTATTATTTCTCTAAAAGAGTCACTCTTTTAGAATAACCTAAGCTTTCTGATCATCTAATCGACACTTAATCTTCATCGTCTTTTTTCATGTTAACCTTATCTCCTTGGTCTTGGATCTGATGCCTTAAGTTAAGTATTTTCAACTATGTACACTTGTATTTTTTTTGAAAAAATGATTTAATAAAAATATTCATCAACTACATGAATACTCTTTGTATGTTATCTTCAATGGTTTTTGCATACAAAGCAAAATGGAAGCAAATATTGTCTCACTAGTTATCTAATGGTTAACTAATACTAAGAGGTATTGCATGGTCAGATTTTAATACGAAAATACAACTTATATTAGTATATGAACCTAAACATGTCCTTTGTAACACCCGAAATTCTAATAAACCCAAAAATTTGAAATAATTGGAGGATTAAATTGAAATAAATCAAAAGTTGGTGGCCTTTATTGGAAGAAACAGGAAAGTTGGAAATCGAATTAGACATGGTTGAGAACCAATTCTGGTTCGATTAGAATAGAACCAGTCGATTCTTTAGTGGGAGACATAATAATTAACTATGGATGATTCTCATAAGGTGATGATAACGTAAGATGAACCATAAATAGCTGGGAAACGAGGTCCTAGGGATAATTTCCTTTCTGAATCTATTTGATTTTCTTCTGTTCTTTATCTTTTTCGGTAGCTCGAAGAAAGAATAGCCAAGGAAGGTTATTAGCCCTTCTATGTATGTAAAAAGATAAGGAAAAATGGGTTTAAGCTAAGTATATTAATTATAACCTATGATTTTTGGTTAATGCTTAGCTGCCCAGAGAATGGAAGCTCTAGCGTTCGAGAAGGATAAGCTGTGGAGACGATGAAGCTTCAAGTGAGTCCTAGACTCCAAACCTATTGTATGATCTATGTTGTTTGAGTAGGCCATGTTTCCATAAACATGAAATATGACGATATGTGAATGTGTTGCATGAATGTGGGAAAACCTCCATGGGAATAGATGAATTAGGATGGGAAACGGGGAGTGACCCTGTTAGTTATTGCCTCGGACGAAGCTCCGGACCTTACGGGGGGAACATTGTGGTGTTTGAGCATAAATGTTAAGTGGTGTAAATGAGGTAATGGAAGGAGGATTCGAGAAATGAACTATTGGAATGGTATTTACCACGACTGCGGTATCGACTAGTCCTTTGGGGCGACACCGTAACGACAGTATATGACGTAAGACCATAGATGAAAAATGCTATGGCAGTTCGGTATTAGATACGTAGTGTAATACCATGGATGAAAGACTCCATGATAGCATGGTACAAGGTAAAACGGTATATAGGGTAAGACCATGGATGAAAGACGCCATGGAGGCATGGTACAAGGTATAAGGTATATGGTGTAAGACCATAGATGAAAGATGTTATGGTAACCAGGTATAGTGAGTAAAAGCATGGATGAAAGACTTCATGCATCATATGATAGTACGCTAGAATAGCGAATCGGTGTAAGACCATGGATGAAAGGCTTCATGGCATCCACAGAAATAGTCCACTGCGACAGTAAACATAGAACAAAGATAGTCCGCTGTGACAATAAACACATAAAAAGGATAGTCCACTAGGATAATAAACATAAAATAGAGATAGTTAGTTAAGATAGTAAACACAGATGAAGTCTGTTGGGATAAAAAATACGAGGTAAGTCCATCAGGACAGTAATCACGGGTGACTCTGTCAGGACTTGAGAAAAGAGGTAAGAAGGGTATCAGATCATAGCTTGGCTAAGGCAACACATATAGTCCACCAGGAAACAGATGTGAAAAAATTACCAGGACTTCAAGTACGGGGTATAGGCTTGTGCGTTAAGTATGAGAAACTATGCGGGTGGAAGTAGAGTTGAAAGAAAGTGTAAGTGGTGGCAAGTGGATCTGGAGGAATCCACCAAAGTGATGAAAGTGAAAAAGATAGATGTGAAAGCTGACAAGACATGGGTGAGGACCCAATAAGAATCGAAGAAAGATAGGTAGTGTGAGAGTTAGCCTAATTATGGAAACGTAATAGAGAAGATCCTCTGAGGATTGCAAAAAAAGAACCGCAATCAAGAGCCGCCAAGAAGGTCTCTATGAAGTTGAACTTCGTAAGAGGATGGAGAAGTGCTATCCTAAGATAAGGATTTTGTCCAGGGGAATGTCTTTCAAGACTATTCCTCCTAGAGGAAAGTCTAGTACGAGTACATAGCTGCAATGATAACACGTAGGGGGAATGAGCAAGTGGAATGGTAACCTCGAATAATCGCAGGGACGATAACAGTTGGTTCAACTAAACAGACCAATCTTCACTTATAGGACCAAAGAGTCCATAAGTAAAAGCTAGTGTGAGGGGCGGATTACTGGAAGTAATTCCACCACTTTTACCAATAAGATGGAACGAGAATGGGTTCACCAGAGTGGCGAGTTCTGCTGAAGGTTAGCATAATATTGAGATGCCAATGAGTCCTTCAGGGCTATGGAAAGGAAAAAAAGAGTCTACTAAGGAAAGATTAAAAGTAAGGATAGGACTTACTGGTATGGCGAGGTGGCTGGAGTATTGTTAAAGTGGAGAGCTTGACCAGAGGAAGGACTTATAGTGAGATTGTAGCTTAAAGGATCGAGTAAAATCCACCACCCCGATAGATAACAATTACCTTGAACGAACAGGGAGTTAATTTACGTTTAGTTATTTTCAATCTGTTACCCTCGTGTGATAGGGTTATAAATTATGGCGCAGTATAGGAACTCACTAAATTCATTTGAACTTATGAAGTTTACTGATTGTTCGCAGGACTTGCGAGGTTGATCGAGGACTTTAAGGAGGAACCCAGCCAGACAGCGACGAGATCAATGATTGCAGGAAGTTAAAGTCATGCACAATGGAAAGGGGTACCACTGTCTTCTTCACCCCAAGATTAATTATGGTGTAACCATACAATATCTTTAGAGTATGGATTTTGAGTTAGTTAACCCTAAGTTGAAAACCTTAAGGGGCTCATTGTAAACAAACAGTCTGATCGAAGTTAGAAATCTGAAGGACTAAACATTTAGTGGCTTAAGACTTTGGTTGTAAAGAACTATTATTGATTTTATATTTTTAGATAATTTTATCTTAATATGTTTTATAACAATAAAGTTAGCAATCTAGAATAGGTGAACCTGGTCTAATTGTGATGTTCCATACCAGGATCCAATGAATGGGTTGGATCTGGGGTGTTACATCCTTAGTCTAATTGAAAATGAGCAAATTGATTGAAAGACTAATATGTTGTCTATTAAGTCCAATTTGAGAGATGCTCTGTCTTGAGCATCGGAGCGGATGACTACTAGAAGATAGAGACATAGATGTGACTGACTAGACTGATAGTAAATCAGACAGGACTCAAGTAGAATAAATCCTGAATCTGTTTATGGATTTATTCACTTGTGACTTTCATAGTGTGGCATACTTTAATCCCGAGTGGATGATGGGCTATGTATGTGTGACTTGTATACTTTAATGTAAGCTTAAGTTCAAATAAATAAGGAACCAAAAGCTAGTGTGCTGCGTATACCACTTCTGGGGTATGTACAATCATTCATAATAATGGAATTCATATCCCAAGAAATGGGTAAATGATATCCTCTCATTGGCATTACATGATAGATGAAAAGTAAACGTGACCCCAGGTCGTTTGTCTTTGTGATAAATGAATTGATTACTATTTGATAGTAATTGACTTTTCATGAAGGAAAATGTAATGGTTACCATGAGATAAAATAAGATCAGATTGGGAGAACATATTTATCCTAAAGAGATTAAGGATATCCTATTAGGGTAGCACACTTATAACAAGGTAATTGGACAAGCATTGATCAAGTAGCTTTCGTAATGGTATGTAATTAGTGAGAGCTTAGTCACAATACTATAGTGGAATGAGTACGTGACTAAATGAGTTTATAATTAATAGGTGAAAAGCTATAACTTAATTATATATCATTTGAGCCCTAATTACATATGTCCAATCGGTCCCTCGGCTGGCTCATTGAAACTAGAAATGAATTGCATAAAGAATAAAATGAATAGAAATGACAAAGTTAAATAAATGTGTTTCATTCGAAAATGAATGTGGTTTCTTATTGAGTATGAAAATGACCTGATAATTAATTTAAGTTTTTCAAATTATTATTTAATTAAATAATTGAAGTTCAAAATTGAAATTAAATTAATTAGTCATTGTGAATTTGTTGAATATGAAAATTAAATATATTTTCTCATAGATTCTTTTACGGTAAAATTATCATGACTTTAATGAAATTAGAATTGGGTTGAGAAAATTATTTAACTGGAAAATTAATTAATTTAAATTAATTTATTAAATAATATTTAATTTAAGAAATATAAAAATAAGTTTTGGGTTGGATTAAATTATAAAGTGTTGGGTTAAAAGTCTAAGAAACCCATATAATTGGACCTAATGCAGGAGGCTCAAAAGCGTTTCTCTCTACTAATAGAATTAGGAGACTAGTTTTTCTATCAGATAAGTATCATTTGTATTCTACTAATTCAACTATTAATCTTCTCTCTTCCCCTATAAATAGATGGCATTGGTAGGCCTATGTAACGACCTGTTTTCAGTGAAATCGGAATAGTAGTTTCGGGACCACAAATTCGAGTCCGTAAGAAAAATTATTTTAATATTATTTCTTGATCTGCATTATGATTAGAATATTGCATGAAAATTTTGTAAAGAAATTTTATTGATTTTATGTCTAATCCGATAAAAAGGACCAAATTGCATAAAATGTAAAAGTTGAATTCTAGTAGCTAACGGGATCAAATAGTTATGGAATTCAAAATTTGAGGTCCTTATATGGTAAATAGACCATTAAGAAGAGTTAGTAGATAAGTATGATTAGCCATCAATGGAAAATTAGAAAAAGAAAAGGATAAAATTGGAAAGATAAAAAAATAAAGATGATAAATAATAAAATAAAGAAAAATATTATCATTTATCATCACCTTTCCCAAATAAAATATGGAAACCCTAGCCATGGAGAATTGAAGAAAGAGAAACTTATTTGGCCTAATTAGGTGAGTATTCAAGTCCCGTTTTTAATGATTTTTTTATTTTCGAGATCGTAATAGCTTAATCTAGCATCTCAAGATTAATTTGCAAAGTTATCAAAGTATTAGGGTTTTTCCATGGATGAATATCCATGAATTATGAAATTTATGGTAGAAAATGAAAGGTTGTTTATAGATAAACAACTTTTGTAAAGTGAATTTTGATGAAATTGTGATTTAGGGACTAAATTGTAAATATGTAAAATTTATGGAAAAATTCTAAATTTTATGAATTACATGGGCTGCAAATGTTATATGTAAAAATTGGCTAGGCTTGGAATAAGGATTAAATTCCATGAATTTCATTTTCCGAGCCTAAGGACAAAATCGTCATTAATTAAAGTGCAGGGAAAAATGGTAATTTTGCCTAGGCTGTGAATTGAATTGAATTGAATTGAAATTGTATTAAATTGAGCTAAATTTACCTGTATAGATCCGGATAGATCAAATACGGAGCTAGATCGAGGTAAAGAAAAAGTAACGGATTAATAGCATACAAGTTCACGAACATTTTCGAGGTACGTTCGTGTAACTAAATTGTGTATATTTACAAGTTTGAATTGAATGTTATTTATGTGAATTGTATAAATGTAATATATATGAAATTGATCACATATTCGACAATGCTCGATAAATATTAAGTCCCGTTTAGATAAATGAGATTTGATGGATATAGAGTTCCCAAATTGGTTGTGGTCCTGCATATGTTGCGGACAGAGCATAGCCCAAAAAAGCATCCCATTATTAGCCCTCTCGAGCTTCCCGTTATATGGTTCTTGCGAGCTTCCCGTTAATAGCTCTTCAGAGCATCCCGATCGGTTATGATCCTGCATGTGTTGTGGACACACCGCAGCTCTTATGAACTTCCCAATATATGGGTCTCCGTGAGCTTTCTGATATGGCTCGCTTGAACTTTCCGATATATGGCTATCCGGAGCTTTTCGTTAATGGCTCTTGAACTTACCTAAAATGTAAATGAATGATAAGTTAATTTCATGTTACATGAACTTACTAAGTATTAAATGCTTACTCAGTTTTATTTCCTCTGTTTTAAAGTACTTCAGAAGCTCGTTGGGTTGGAAGCTTAGCGGAGATATCTCACACTATCCATCAGCTCATTTCGGTATATAAAGTAATTTAAAACTTATGTTATAATGGCATGTATAGGCTAAAAGTGGTCAAGAATGGCTTGTAAGTGCCATTGGTATGGCTTGTAAATGGTATGTTTTGATATGTAAAAAGTGGCCTCATATGTTGATGTGTGTTTGAAATGGATTTGAAATGGATAAATGATGAAAATCATATAGGCATGTTGAGGATTGGTTTGAAATAGTATAAATTTGGTAGAATATGCATATATGTATGTATGGTTGTTTTGGTAAGTTTGTACACTTGGTTATATGAGATATTATATCATGTAAAAGTCTTGATTTTGGCTTGGTTTAAATATCTTGGATTGGCTTGTGCATGTGTTAAAATATTTATGTAGGTGGAAGATAAATTGAGTGAGAAATAAGGCTTGGAAATGTCCTTATTTTGTCCACACAGGCGTGTGTCTCAACCGTGTGTGACACACGGCCTACTGCATGGACGTGTGTTTTGGCCATGTGTCCACTGCATCTTTAAAATTCAAAATAGAATGCTCAAGATTTTTCACACGGCTTGGCACTCGGGCGTGTGGCTTGGCCTTGTGACTTAAGTCAGAGAGTTACACGGGTACTGACACGGGCTGGGACACGGCTGTGTGCCTTATTTCAAATGTCCACACAGCCAAGGACACAGGTGTGTCACTTGACCGTGTGAGCCACACGGCCTGACCACACGGACGTGTCCTCTACACTTAGGTAAAATTTTGAAATTTTGTGAAAAATTCTCTGAGTACCCGATTTAGTCCCGACTTGTTTCTATTGCATGTTTTGGGTCTCGAGGACTCATATAAGGGACTTTATGAATAATATCTTACATGAATGTTAAATAATATAAAATGTCTGTATTTGATCTGTTTATTCCGGTAATGCATCGTAACCCTATTCCGGTGACAGATACGGATTAAGGGTGTTATAGGCTAAATAGACACAACCTTGAGATATTATTATTCTGCCCGAAAGTAGTGAGAATTTATTTTCTAAGTATAAATTACATTTTCTAGGAATTACAATTTTATCGATTTCTATTGAGAGAGAGTTACTTTCCTACTAAAAGTAAGAAATTGTTTCTGGTTTTATGTTTTATTCGTGATTATTCGAGTTCACACTCAAAGCAATTAGTGGTATGAGAATAGCAAAGGTCATTCGATTGAAAGTCAAGAACGTCAATGATCTATCTCGCACAAAACACAAGTAATTTTGAAAAAAAGTTTATTGCTATAAATATCACAAACCAGCTCGATTTTTAAAAATTTGAATTTTCCATTGTGACAAAAATTTATTTTTAAATCGAATTTTTTCCAACATCCCCGACCTATGCCAATCCTTCTCCATTTTTTTTCTTATTCATCATCATTATTATTCATCTCTCTTTTCATGTAACAAACAAGTGGCATATTCTGTGAACCACTCCCTTTTGTGTCATTTTAGTTGCCAATGTTTTGATTCCCCGATACTATTGTTGTGTTTTAAATGTAGGCTGAACCAAGAACACTTTGGTTTTTTATAGAGTAGTCCATGTTTTACGGTAAGCTAACTTTTGAAGATTTTCATATAATACAATCACTCCTCTCTTAGTGGAGTCACCAAAATGTATAAGGTTTTTTAGTAGAGAGAGGAAGTGTTGCAAACAAGTGAAACATAATGTATTGGGAGACGACAAAGATAAAAACTAGAATAGATCTATAACACTGAATGTACTGATAGGTGGTTGTTTGTAAGATAAAGAAATGCTAAGTGTGATTGAGGATAAGACTAAATAAAAAAAATAGGCTAAGATAACTCTAAGAGAGTTTAGGAGTTAAAAAATGTCAAAAATACTTTCACAGTTGTGGAAGGATCCCATTTATAGAAGTTAAATTATAGACATTAACTAGGAATAATGAGAAATTTTTTTGCAAATGGAATTAATAGTTTTTATTAGTAAAGCTTAACTATTTTTGGTGAGGGTAAGTAGTGAAACAGAGCCTACTACAATTTTAAAGAAAGAGAAAAACACTCAATATTACAATGAAATGTTAAAAGGTGACCTCTTAATTATCTTTATATCTGATCCTCCAAGTCAATCTCTCCAAAACATTCTAAGAGTAAAGATAACCCAATAGTCTCGTCATACTTTGGGGGTTTTCCATTTCTTTTGCTTTGTGAAAGTAGTATCATGTGAAACATTTTCTAGGAAACATCTCTTGAAAATATGTCTTCTCGAGGAACCTTATTCTGTGATAAGTTGTTCTATGATGGTCTTGAAACATCAAGTTCCAAACAATTACTATTATTGAAGAACAACTATTCTAAATATAAAATGTTTTGATCGGTAGTTGTTTTGAATATAGTTATTCATGAAGAATAGTTATTCTAAATAATAGTTGTTCCAAATAATAATCATTTTTAATAGAGTTAATTTTTAGTAACAGTTAATATGAATGACAACTGTCTTAAGCAGAAGCTCTATTTTAAATATAATTGTTCTAAACATGTTTATTCTTGAATGATGATTATTCTGAACCATAATTATCCTAATTATTATTATTATTATTATTATTAT
>CM025255.1:34036957-34052902 GCA_013677275.1 Gossypium schwendimanii
CAACTCTTATTCTTTGTTATTTATTTATTATTATTATTATTATGATTTAAATATCTAATGAGGAATCCAACCCCCAATTTATTTACATAATACTATATTATAGTATATTCACGTAGATAAAAATAATTATTTAATATATTTGATAAGAATTAACATAAAAATCAAATATTATTTTAATTAAAATAGTAAAATCAGGAGAATTAATATGTGATGTTTTGAGTCTAAATCCCATCATAAACATATATATTTTTCTGAATTTTATATAAAAAGATAAGTATAAGTATATTAAAATTCTTTTTATGTGGGAAGTAGGTTATCCCTAGTAGCACATAAAGCCAGGTAGTAAAACGACACACCTCTCTTGCGTGTTTTGTTTTATACTTTCTTTTATTGTTGATTTTTATTTTAGGGTGAATTAATCTAAAATACAATTTGTTTAATTATTCTAATTAAAATAATTGTTCAAACTAATTACTCTTGTTAAAATCATCTTTTTTTATTGATATGGCACATTGACTCACGCTACATTTTTTTTTTTGTTGACTTTCGACTTAAGTTTGTGAACTTTTTTTTTTATATTTAGACCAAAAACATAGTATTATTTTTATTTTTTGGTTTACTTGTAAGATGAAGATTAAGTCGGTTTTTGGGTTGTGTGTCTTGCAACTTATTTCCTTCCATGCCGTTGCTGCTACTGCTTCGTGTGTTCGGACCACCAGGTGAGTGTTATGGGAGGAAGAAAAGATTTCATGGTTTGTTTATCTTACTGTTACCATTATCGTCATCTGAAGCTGTGCTGAAGGGCCAACATTTCACCATGTCGATGCCTCTCTACGCAAACAAAGTCAAATGACGAGAACACAAGAAGGGAGAAGAAAATTCTTTCTAGTCACCATAATATGTATTTACCAAAATTTTAAAATTTTACAACTTCTTTTAAAATATGCATTTACCGCATTTTTTTAATTTTTAATTTAATAATGACTTAAAATATTTATTTATTTTTAAACCAGTTCTGAATTTTTGTTTAAATAATAATTGGACTCGTATATTTTATTAATGATAAAAAGTATAACGTGTCAATCAAACAAGCGAGACGCTTGTCAAAATTATATAACTTCTCGTAGTATTGTTTTCTGAATTGCTAGCGGACCTTAGTTTATATAAAACTAGCTTTGTTATTAGCGTGATGCACCAAAATTTTGTAGCTTTAAAAAATGTGAATATTTTTAATTTAAAATTAATGTGAAATGAAAAGAAGTATGATTAATAGTTGTATATAATTTGGAATGAGATTCTACTTTAGAAGATTGAACTATGAGATTTAAGTGAGATGGTAAAAGTCTTTTTTATCTTAACCAGTGATCGAGGATCCTTAGGTATAGAGTAGTTTTAAAATTTGTGGTCAGTATCACTCCTTAATAGGTCGACATAATGCGAAAGATTAACACTATATATATTTTTTTGTTAATTTCAAATTCATTACAATGTCACTTTTTTAATTATATGACTATCAAATTATTTTTTTATTTTAAAATATTACTTTGAAAAATTTAATAAAAGAAATTAACAATATTACTGATTAGATTGAATTTTAAAATTAAAAACAATTAAATTCCAAATTTTTGAAAATTACACCTCAACTAATCTTAAAGAATGGCCTAGGACTTAGCCGAAACCTTAAAGCAGCCCAACATCTTGAGAACATAAATCATCTGTAAACTAGTTAAGGTTACAAAGTGACAACTGACAAGTATGGAGTGATGTCCAGTCTACCAAGGAACCAGGCTTAGCCCAATCAATATTTTGTCAAGCTTCAATGAACTTCGGCTTTCCTGAAGTGAAAAAGCTCATCAAACCACAAAAACCCTACGTCTGTTTCTTGGTCTAAAGAACTCTGCAAGGGAGAAAAAGAGAAGAAAACCCTGACATGGCAACCAATGGAACCAGTGATCTCAAAAGGAAGCAAGGAATAGTATCATCTCTTTGCAAGCACTTCTCTTTGGATCCTGTGAGTAAAATTGAAACACCCATCTTTATAATTTACTTCCTTTATCTTGTCTGCATGTCGTTTATTTTAATCTGTTTAGCTAAAATCTCTTTCATTTTTACTTAAGGAAGTTTTTTTTTTTTAGCGATTTACTTACTTTTATGTAATGGGTTTTACTTCAGTTCAGTTATTATTTCCTTATCAATTAAGTGTAGAAGAAGGGAAACATGCTTAATGTATTTCAATTTGTAATAACCATGCAATTTGCTAAGTTTTGCTTACATTTGCAGTCCATTGAGATGTGCTTTATTTATCTGGTTCCTAATTATGTGCCAATATTGATGGCTATATAAAATCTTACTTTATTTTGCAGAAGGCTTTTTCAAGTCAAGTCCCTGGAAATGATATTAAGACCCTGTACACAAACATTTTGAAGTCATCAGGGAAGGAGTCACCGCAAAATAATGATGAGGTAATGTGTAGTTAGCCTTTTTCATGAAAGTATTCATCTTTGTGTAATCTAGCTCCTATGTTAGTGTTAGTGAAGTAGAACCTGAGGTCATTTCTCTTTATGAAAGTATATTCGTAAAATTAAGTTGACTGGCATGAATTGGAAAAATGATCTCTTGCATGTTTCTCCGCTGTGATTTACTCTTTCCTAAAAACGTTTACTAATATGAAAAGTTTGAACTTAACTGTAGGTGATGAAGTGGATAGCTTTTGCAGACAGCTTTCCCAGTGATTCTAAGGCATGCCATGGTGGTTTGAATGAATTAAACACCGACTTGGCTAAAAAATCTGTACTTTTGGGCAATGGATTTACACCCTCAGAAGCTGATGTTATTGTTTTTTCCGTCATACATAGTTCAATGGTATGTATTGCAATATATACTTCTCACTTTGTGTTTCAAAGAGAGGGTATCTTGGTGCTAACTGCTAAATCTATGTTATACTCGAAGAAAATTAACTGCAATTCCTTTGCGAAAAATTGATAGCCTTTACTTGGTATGCTTGTTTGTTGTCAGATTGCCCTTTCAACTCCAGAGAAGGATAAATTGCCACATGTAATGCGATGGATGGATTATATCCAGGTAGAGACATTTTCTGTTGTTTTGAATTTATAATTTTGTTGGATACCTAATGGATTCTTGTCACAGGTGTTATTTTGTGGAGACAAGTAGAAAAAGCTATTTGCGGCTTTATGTAGGAATCTGAAATATAGATTTGTCAGTTGAACACAGCCTGGTAGCACATGGGACAACCTCTGCTATTTTTGTTCATGATGTTTCGTCTATCCTGTAGTTTAGCTTCTGTTTTAACATTTCATCAACAAGATTTTGCCTAGCTGCTGAGTATAGTTTGAGGATATGATGCAGATGCCATGTTGACACTCCAGTCTAAGCCTTTGTTTTTATTGTCATGAATTCATGTCATCCATTTATCCCGACTTTTACTGGCCTATTTGTGAATCAAGTTAGGAAGTGGGGATTGAAACTTGATATTTCCTTTTTGGTGTTCGGTTGTATCTGTTGTTGCCATAGCCTCGAAAACTGCTTTTTGCTTTTCTTTAAAAGTTATCACTTATTGTTCTTCATTTACCTTTTAAAAAAGATTATCAGAACACATACCAGGTTTTCTAAGATGATGATTAAGGCCTCAAAGGAGGAATGCACGGTCTTTTTAGAAACTGTAACACCAATGAATGCCATTTTTTAAATCTTTACTTACAAACCTTTTAAAATCACTTTTGCAGAATAGTGAGGATCTTGGTGCACTTTTTGAGAAGATATTGCTGGAGAAGCCTGTTTTTGAGCCTCAGGTAAGTTATCCTTAAATTGTGTGTTTTAGATCTGTGGTCATTGGGGTTCTAATCATGTGATAGGGCGCCGTAAATGGTTTTGATGTGTAAAGGAATAGAAAATTTCACTTCAGTTGAAATTTGATGTTTTCTTTGTTCAATAGAGAGGTCTTGGCTCTTGAGTCTTGACATCTTCACCACCCTAAGAGCCATTCCCCTACCACTCAGCTCCTCTCTCTCTCTCTCTCTTTTTTTTGGTTGGTGGGGGGATACTGAAAGTTGGCAGTTACATATAATCAGGATAGCATATTAATTCTTAATGTTATTTACGAAATCTGGTTGCAGATAGCAAAAGCTGCAGCTAAGCCAGAAGTAACTTCAAGTGCTAAAGGGACTGTTCAAAACACAAAAATTGCAGACAAGCCAGACACAGAAAAAAATGCAAAGAAAAGTGATTCCGCGGTACCATTTTTGCCCTTATTCTTTATTCTAGTATATATTATTGTCAAGAACTTCTTTGTGTTTTTCACTTGGTAATTGCTTCAATGTTCACCGTTTGATAGAACTTATTCGAGTAGTTTCTTGCTTAAATTAACTCTCATAACAACAGGTGGTTATCCATACTCTAATTATCAGTGCCCAGGCTTTTTCTAGATTCTCATGCTGGTAAAATTCTATGACGATAACCTTTTCATTTTCAGGATGCCAAGAAAAAGGCTAAGGGAGATAAGGAAGCTGTTCCAGAGAAGAAAGCACCTGAAAAAGAAGCATCTGATAAAGACAAAGAACTCAGTGTCAGTTTACTGAATATACAGATTGGTCTTATACGTAAAGCATGGAAACATCCATCTGCTGATAGGTACGCTGACAAACTTGTCTTGTACTTTGCTTTCAAGGGGTTAAATATCTTTATGTTTGAGTTAACTAATTCTTCTTTATGGCTGTCTAGATGCAAAATTGGTGGAATGATGTTTTGTTTTATTAAAATGCAGTTTACTGGTAGAGGAGATAGATGTTGGAGAGGCTAAAGTACGACAGGTTGTTAGTGGATTGGCCAAGTATTGCAGTCCAGAAGACTTGACGGTATTCTTTTCTAAGTTAGCTGTCATGCAGTTTCGGTTTATTTGACTTCTATCATTTGTATTCATATTTTTTGGTTCATTGAGCTCTGAAGCTTACAAACTGATGTTCTCCAATATTTTTGCTTGTGCTGTGGCCCGTGAAGAATCGTCGTGTTGTGCTGATTACAAATGTAAAACCTGGAAAACTACGAGATGTGATGTCAGAGGGACTGGTATGCTTCTTGGCATTTAGTCAACATGTTATCCTTTTCCATTAAACATTTTTATGTGCATGTCCTTATGTGCAGTCACTGAACAATTACATCCTTGTTAATGTCTGAGATAACTGAAAAATGTCCATAACTTTTGTTTTTTGCATCTCTCTCTGCATACATATTCTGCCTTCTTGCTTAATTTTGTTCCTGTTTCTGCTTGGTAGCAAACCTGAACTACAATACAAAACTTATGTGATTCTTTGATTCTGTTTACTTTCCTCTGTAACAATTTCCTTAAACTCAGTCCATTAAAATTGTAAGTGATCTCAAATTTGTGGTAGATAGCATATATGTTTTTCTTTCAGCAGAATAATTGGTGGTTTCTGTTTCTAAAACTGGAGTTAGATTGTTTGCTTATATATTTGAATCGATGGTATTGATTGTTTTTCTTGTTTGTAATCTCCGGTTTTCAGGTGCTTTGTGCTTCTAATGAAGATCATACCAAGGTAGAGCCCTTACTGCCCCCTGAAGGTGCTAAACCTGGCGAGTGCATTTCATTTTCGGGGTAAGCATGTTTTGAATTTTGTAGAAATACAAATACATATTGCGCAAATATATCTTCTTTTGTGAGATTATCTGAGATAGCATGTAATTTAGATTGCAATTAATAAACCTTTTTCTTGAGCCAGCTTAGTTTTTCATGTGTCCTTGTTTAGCTATTGGTTGGGGCATTGGGTTTCTGTTAGCCTGTAGATGGTTTTGTTCCAATTACAACTCCTTGTTTTGTACATATTCCCTATTTCCCTTTTGCAAGTAGTCTGGTTTTGAAATAGGTGTTTATTGATTTGAGTTGAAGTTTTCTCCTGGTATAGCATGAAAAAGGTTGTTATTAATCCAGGATTGATGGAAAGCCAGAAGATGTCCTAAATCCAAAGAAGAAGCAGTTGGAGAAAATAACACCGGTATGTTTCATTTTCTAATTTGCAGATGCTTTTACCTCGTTTGGATTCTTGGTGAGTGGAAATGGCAAATATTTTTAACTATTGTTTTGTCTATTGCACTTCCTTATTTGGAGGTTGGATCCAATGAATGGTTTCTATCACCTTTAGTGTTTGCATAGAGACCGGAATATGTTGCTTCGGGTTTTGCATGTGACAAGTAATTTCCCTGTGCTGCAGAATCTTTTCACTGATGAGAAGGGTGTGGCCACATTTAAAGGTATTCCATTTATGACCTCAGCAGGGCCATGCACATCTTCCATTCCTAAAGCTAGCATCAAATGAAAGACAAAAAGGGTCCGCGGACGCACATGTTACCTTAGTAAGGTTCCAATTGTAGTTCTAGCAGTCAACATTGCTTGCTGCTGGAACAAAAAAGAGCCCTTGTAAGATGTAATTGTTTTTTTTATCAAAGAATTTTGTTTCTAGTACATTTATTTGGAATTTGGTGATCCAGAAAATTAAGCAAAAAATATTTTCTGAACTATTTTGAGTCCTGATTGTTTAGCTTGTTCATATCGTAATGTTCATTTACTTATTTTGTGATAGATTGAGCTTCAGCCGTGATGCACACATACAATCCGAACTGACTTGTCTTCATAGCAATTATTTTGCAAGCCTTGTCTTCAAGCGAGACATTGCATGTTATTTGTTTTACATTAATGTCACGAGACATTGGTGTTATGAGATCTATGAGAATAGACAATTAGGTGACCAAAAAAGAAAAAAAATCATAGTTGGGTGCCTCTCCTATAGTTTACCCTATAATAAATATATTTTGAATGACTACAATTATATCCAATCAAAGGTCAATTAGGCATCAAAATAAATCTGATGTACGGTGGAATTTGAATTAGAATAAATCTAGAAAGAGTTCATATAGGCTTCACTTTATATATGATGAAACACCGGCCTAAGAGCAAAGCTGAGGGCGAGTCGGGTATTTGGTCCCCTTGGTTATGAAACTATAATTTTAACTCTTTCCAAATTAAAATAAAGTCATGCTTCTTATCAAGTAAGTGTTTCGGACTTCCACGATCCCGTGCGCCTTGAATGAAACTTTGATTGCTCTCATCCCTAAGTCCCGGGAAGTTGCCTCGATTACACAATTTAGTCTTATCAGCTTATGCAATATTGCTTATAAGAGTATTACAAAGATTCTTGTGTTTCGCATTCACCCCATTTTTAATAAAATCATATCCCTGTTTAAAGGTAGTTTCATCTTTGGGCGACATTCTTCTGATGATGCAGTGATTTTTCAAGAAATTTTTCATTCCCTGCATCGTTGTAAAGGGAAGAAAGGGTTAATGATCATCAAACTGGATTTGGAAAAAGCATATAGCTTGAATGGAGCTTCATTCGTAAAGTTCTCACCTTCTTTGGTTTTCCATCTTGTTGGATTAAATTGATTATGAGTTGTGTTTTGACAACTACAACTTCTATTTTGCTAAGTAAATTCAAGCTTCTGGGTTTCACACATCACAAAGAATCAAACAAGGAGACCCACTTTCTCCATATATTTTCATTCTTTATATGGAATGCCTCAGTCTCATGATCCTGAAAGCAGTAGAGCATTAAAGTTGGTCCCCTATTCGAGCATCAAGAAGTGGTCCTTAGATCTCTCACTTGTTATTTACGGATGATGTTATATTATTTGCCAAAACTGATGCTAAATCAATGGATACCATCAGTCGCATCCTTCATTCATTTACGACAGAATTGGGTAAAACCATCAATTTCAACAAATCTCGGGTGGTTTTCTCCTTGAAGTCTTCGAGGCTCGTAGGACAGGACTTTTATTTCTAAAAACTTAAAGCTACGAGAAACTCAGGATTTTGGTAAATACCTTGGTTTCCCTATGCACTATTAAAAAGTCTCTACATATGATTAAAACTTTATAACTGAAAAAGTCCAGAATAGGCTCAGTTACTCGAAAGCTTGTAATGACCCAATTTTTAATGGTACCGGAAAATGCGATTTTGGAACTCATTTTCGTAAATTGAGTCTGTAAATATAAAATATGAATATTTATAGAGCTAGTATAAAAATATATTGAAGAACGATCAAGGAATTTAGTCAATAAAATAGTTAATTAAGGCTTAGAGAGTAAATTGTAAAAGTTTAATTGTTATAGAGTTTTAATTGACAAAAGACTTGGGGACCTAAACAACAATTAATAAAAGGTCTAAAATGGTAATTAAATCATTTTCCAATAGGAATTAGTTGAGGATGTTGACATTTTCCACTATGTATATATTAAGAGATAATTATAGTAATCAAGGCATGATTAACTTAATTAAACTATACCGATTGAGTCTTAGCTCAATTGGCATGGGTATTGTTGCCAATGCAAAAGGACGTGGGTTCGAGTGCGCTGAAGCACATTATCCCCCTATTTATGGGTTGGAGAGGGGCTGTGGATAGTTCTAGGCATTGTGTTAAAAAGAGCATATATGATCAGAACCTATAATGAGATTGTTAGAAAAAAACTTAATTAAACTATGTTAATTAGTGAATAATCATGGTATAAAAACATATGATAATGGAAAAAATGCATCATCTTTCTCATCTTTCACCATCCACCATTTTTAAAACCAAAGAAAAACCTTCCAAGCTTTTAAAGCATTTAGCCAAGCAAAATTTAAGGTAATTAAGTCCTTTTTCATGTAAATTTTTTTTTATAGATTTGGGGTCATTGAAGCTTTATTTAGCTAGCCATGTACCAATTTCATAAATTGTTGAAGTTTTAAGTATTTCCATTGTTGATAGATTGATGAATTAAGCTTGAAACTGATAGATTTTAAGCTTAAATTATGAAAAGGACTAGATTGTAAAGTTAATTTAGTTTATTTATCAACTTTGTTACATTAGGGACCAAATTGAATAAATATAAAACTTTTCATGAAATTAAATTATAAATAGAAAGTATAAGGTCCCTAATGAAAGTAAGTGAAATCAGATTTTAATCCGAAGCTAGGAATCGAAAGTTATGCTTATCCCGAGTTCAGGGACTAAATTGAATAAAATATAATATATGAGGGGAATTGAAAAATAGACTTATTTAGGATCATGCATCTCATGAAAATATATGATAATGTTTAGTATTGATTTGGTATATAAAATATTTGCATAAATCAAGAATTGGACCAAAGTAGAGTTAATAAGGAAAAAGCAAAAATTGTGGATTATTCCCTGAAAGATCCACTCGTTTTGTATTTTGAAAGGTAAGTTCATATTGAACTTACTAACCTTCTTTGTGTTATATGTGTGTGCTTGTGTTTTTCATTATAACTATGCTTAGACATGACTTTGAAAATTGATTATATTGGCATACATGGTTAGAAAATGAAATTGACTTGTATTGAATTAAATTGAAATGAATTAAGATTATTGATTGATATGAAATGGTTCAGGATATGAATATGAAATGTGAATGATCATAGGGTAGGATATGTAAATGTGGACAATTATAGGCTATAAACATGTGAAAATGATTGCTTATAGGGAATGATGATCAATACATGTATAATTGATGTCCATGTGAACTTAGTAAATGTTAAGATATGATCTGCATGCCAATAGGGTCATATGCGTGCTTGTACAAGATATGTGATTGTACAAAAATTATTACAGGTTATATCAAGATCCAACATCTGTTACGGATCATCAAGTATTATATGTCTCTACAAAGACTTTAGTGTGGTGGAGGGATATATTTGAAAATATTTATGCATTTGATGCTTACGTGCCTTGCACTTCGGTGCCTTGGTGTGGTATAGTTTAAGCTTTTATGAGCAATCTGGTGTGGTGTAGTTCATCCTTGTATCTAAGTTCGTTTTACTCGGGTTCCATCAGGTGAAACATTATAATTGAATTTAGAAATTTGAAATGTAATGAATTGAATTTAATAAACTAATTTGATATGTAATTCACTTGATATGGTATAAATTCATTGGTAGAATATGGAATTGAGATGAGTTATGTATATTTGATATAAATTTATGGATAGATGATAGAATATGAAATTGATATGAGTTATGTGTATTTGATATAAATTCATGGATTGATGATAAATTTTAACATTATGATGAGTTAAGTGAAATTGGTTTATATTAGTGATGTTGTGAATTATGCTTATAATGTTTGATGTGTATGAACAATTATGCTTACCTTGTTATTTTGAGTGCCATGTTCTTGCCAAAAGTATGCTAAAACTAAGATAGCTAATATGCTCACTTTTAAGCAAGGTAAGTATGTAATTTCCATTTGAACTTATTAAGCATTTATATACTTACTCTAGTTATTTCTCCTACTTGTGGATCTTCAACTTGTGAAACTTTCAAAGCTGAATCTCTACAGACATCACACTATCATCGAATAAGTAGAATTATGTTCATCTGGACTCTTAATGTTGTGGCATGTATATAGGGCTTTAATTGTGTAAATGGCCTTTCCTAATGTTGAATATCAATATGGTATTTACATATTGTAGGTATGTTTGTATGTTATGCATGAAGTATAGTTTAGTTTATGTTTTGTTTGATTCATGTTAAGGTTATTTAAGTTCTTGGTTCCCAAATTGGATAGGCATGATATGTTTGTATTTTGAAAATGGAGTAACTTGGTATGGCTAGGTTGATAAATGGCTTGAATATGCTGAAATGATGATTATGTGTTCTGTGCCAATTTGAATGCATGATTCAAATGTTCGCATGCTTTGATTGGTATAGATTGGTATGGAATGAAATTGCATTGATGTTGGAAAGTTATCATGAATGTATAAAGGTGTTTGCTAGAAAACATGAAAAATGTATCAATGTGTTCTTTGCCAAAACAGGTGCAACGTCGTGACCACGAGTCCCCGACGTTGCGACATAGATCGACAATGAGTGGCATCGTTGTAACAGGCTATTTTCAAAGAAATCAGAATAGTAGTTTCGGGACCACAAATCCTACGAGTAAATATTTATTTTTATTATTATTTTAATACCTACAATATGTTAGTAGTGTCGTATAAAAATTTCGTTAAGAAATTTTGATGTTTGCATGCTTAATTAAGTAAAAAGGACTAAATCATAAAAAAGTGTAAAAGTGGAGTTCTATTAGTAAAAGGAGTCAAATTGCTATGAAACTTAAATGTGAGTGGATTTAAATGGTAATTAGACTATTTTTATTGTTAGTGGACAAAGATGGATGCAAATTAAATAAAATTTAAGTTAAATAAAGGTTAAACTTGTAATTTAATAAATATGTTAAAGTAAATTAATGAAACAAAAGATATCATCTTGTTTGTCCATCCTTTCCGCCGAAAATAAGAGAGAAAAACTCCATTGAAGGAGCTTGAGCATTCGGCTAAAGATACCTATTGCATGTAAGTATTATTTTGTCCCGTTTTTAATGATTTTTATGTTTTTGAGATCGTTGTAGCTTAATCTAGCTAGCCCAGGGACTAATTTAAAAAACTGTTAAAGGTCTAGGTTTTTTCCATGAACCTGTTTGTATGTTTTTGAAGTTCAATGAAAGATTATGAATCCTTGTTGTTAAATAAACAAGTTCTATAAAATGATTTTTGTTGAAATTATCATTTAGGGACTTATTTGTTAAAGTAGTAAAATAAAGTGGTAAAATTTTGAAATGATGATTTGTATGGGTTGATATAAGTCCCTAGGTAATTCAACTAGCATGAAATGCGGATGAAATTGCATAAATTTCAATTTACAAGCTTAAGGATTAAATTGTAAAGAAGTTAATATATTAGGGGCAAAATGTAATTTTGCAAAATTATGAATTTCTGACTAAATTGAATAGTATGAGTATTAAATGGACTGAATTTGGTTTTTTAGATCAAGATAAACCTTGTACGGATCTAGATCGAGGAAAAGCTAAAGCCTCGAATTAGTTGATCTTGTTTCGACATCTTTGTAATCGAGGTAAGTTCGTATGTTTAAATAACATTTTAATGTTATTTTGATATATATGTTATAGTGCTATTTATCATGTAAACGAACGATAGAAATCCAACGACGTTTCGACGATTATCGAGCCCCGTTTGAACCCTAGGAATATATAAGATACAAATGACATGTCATTAAGGTTACCATGTTTCGAGTGCTAGTCCTGAATGTCCTACCGATGGCTGAGTTTCGATATTTGTTACAGATACTCGTTAGCTTGTGTGAGCGGTATCATGTAGCTTACATTCCGACTGTCAGCTTGTTAAGCAGGCCCATTTTATGGTTCGAGTGAGCAACGATGTAAAGGAAAATGAAAAGAAAAAGGAATGGTTCTGACCATATGTTTAGCACACTTTGTGTGAGCTTTCCCGCATATTCGATATTATTCTAAGTGGTTCAACGAGCACGAAAAGGGAAGGAACGGTAAATGTTCCAATGGCTATGTTATAAACCTATGGAAAAGTATGAAATAATAATGATCTATGAATGTATATCTATGTTTATGGAAAGTATGAATCCAATGGCATTATGTTAAAGTGAATTTACCTTATCATATGAAAATTCAAGTGAATTATGTGTTAATGCACTAACAATTGTTGTTGATAATGCTTAGGCTTGTGCCAAGCTATTGGTTGGATTGTATCATGTTTAATTTTAAAGTAATGCATTAAGATGGTAAGTTATGTTCATGTTATAAAAACTTACTAAGCATTATATGCTTACATAGTTTTCTTTCCTATGTTTTATAGATTGTCGGAAGCTCGATCGATTTGGAAGTTCCCTGGAGACCTATCACACTATCCAGTGATTATATCGGTAGATTTTATTGTTTTGGGCAAGGTTATAATGGCATGTATAGGTGGACTTATGTTTAATGGCTAGTTGATATTTATGGCATGTAAATTTTCCTTTGAATTTGTGGTACTTTTGGTACTTTTGATACCTTGTGGTTGGTTGTTAATATGGTTAAGTTGATGCATGTTTTAATGACTAAATTGGTAAGTGATGGTATGGTTACAATGTGGTCAAGTTAGGTTATGCTTTGAGATAGAAATGAGCTAGTTGGGCATGAATGAGATATGGTTAATTACGCATGAGTTTAGATATGCTTGATGAATTGTGATTAAGGTGACTTATTGGCATATTGGTTGGATGGATTAATGGCACAGTGAATTGGTCATTTTATGCATGTTTAGGTATGTTTTGATGCCTTGGTCATATGAGCAAATTGTGTTTAGGTACATGCTTGAAGTGGGTGAAGGAAATGGCTTGATTTTGGCCAATTTCTTATCCACACGGCTTAAGACACAGGCATGTGTCTTAGCCATGTGTGACACACGGCCGTGTCTCCTCTGTAGGTTTTAAAAGTTTCAAGTCAGGCAGTTACACAGCCTAGCAAATGGCCTGGCACACGGGAATGTGGCTTGGCTATGTGACTCAACTCAGAGAGTTACACGGGCAGGGGCACAAGTTGGGACATGGCTGTGTGTCCCTAATTTGATTGTTACACGGTTGTGTGACCCCTGTAGTTTAATTTTTCTAAATTTTTCCTTAATGTTTCAAATATTTTTGATTTAGTCCCGAATCATTTCTAAAGTATTTCTAAGTCCTCGAGGGCTCGATTAAGGAACAATATGTTTGTATATGAAAGGATTATGCTATGTTTATATTAATGTTTGGAAATGTATGTTTTTATGTCACGTTTTTACAGTAATGCTTTGAAACCCTATTTCGATGACGGATACAGGTTAGGGGTGTTACAATCGTGACGTTGAGATTTCTGAAGTTGCAACGTAACTCATTGATTGATAATGTCGTAATGTTGAAGCCATGATGTCACGACGTTAGCCCATAAGTTTGAAAACATTACAATTTGGTCCTAATTCGACATTGGGTTAGAGAAAGAGCTTTCATTAGCTCGTATAAGGCCCAAAAATAATTGTGTAGCATATTATGAATGCGTAATATACTTATTTGCATGTGTAAATAGTCGCATTGTGTATAATTGATCGTAGTTGCTTCAGCAGTAGATGTGGCATCTTGTAGCTCGGTCCTGATGATCGAGTCAGGTATGAGGTGTTACAAAGCTAAATTCCTATCTCCTGCTGATAGACTGATGCTTATTTAGTCAATGACAGCTTCCATTCCTAATTATTTTATGCAGTGTTGCATGCTCCCTTCTAGAATCCATTCTTAGCTAGATTGCATTAATAAGAACTTTCTTTGGGAGGTGATGAATCTTCTTACTATTAGCATTTTGTTTATTGAAAGTTGGTGTCTCAACCTAAAGCCTTTGACAGATTAAGTATTCTATGTGCGAAGATTAAAAAAATAAAACCGTACTTGTTAAACTTGGGTGGTGACTGATTTAGGAGAAATATGCTTTGTAGGCTAAAATCCTCTCTTCAGAATATCTTATTGACTTATGTAATCATCATCTTATGCAGAATGTTTCCCCAATTTGGTCGTATCTGAGAAAGATTAGTTGGTTTATTGAGACCGATATTAGATGGATTGTTAGATATGCGAATTTAGTCAACTTTTGGAAAGATAATTAGATGTGGTCAGGCCATATTCAAAATATTCTCTATGTCCCCCTTTCTTCTTTTAAGGGATCTTGGTTTGTTGCTTATATTCGTAATAGATGGACAACTACAGTGTCTCTTTTACATTCTTTTCAACTTTTGCAAGATGTAACCATTGCCTTTCTAAGTATTCAAGGTTCTTATAATGGCTCAGGTATGGATTCTATATGCTGGGGACCCCTTAAAACTAGAACCTTTCCTTGAAAAGTGCTTATCACTTCATTATCTCCTATAGTGACCCTAATTTCACCATCCTTTTGGAACTGTTATGAACTTTTGGACGTCGTTGTGGAAAGTTCAACTCCTGACTAAAATGAAATTCTTCCTATGGTAATGTGGGTGGAAAACTCTCCCCACTAGGTCCCTCATCTCCCCCATGGGTATAAACTATGTTGAGCTTTGCCCTTTTTTCTCTAATACTCAAGAATCTATTGTCGCCCTTTTATGGGATTATCACATTACACAAAATTTGTGGAGCGAGGTCTTTAAGTATTGCCAAGTTAATCCACCTTCGTTTAATAGTTGGGAAGAGTAGTTGTTGAGTAATATCACCTCCAAAAATTGGATTCTATATCCTCCGATTCCTTAGTACATTATTTTTGTAAAAAATAGAACATCGGGAATGACAAGTTATCGTAAAGAAAAAGAGAGAGAAAAATAAAGAACACATAGATTTTACGTGGAAATCCTTTCGGGAAAAAAACCATAGGCAGAGGAGAAGATAATTCATTATGTCGAATTCGAATAATTATAAGAGGAGTAGACTATGTCTATTTATAGGCTTGTCAAATCATATTCTAATAGAAGTGTTTGAAACACCTTATTCTAATCAATATCAAATAAATGGAGTTTAATAATGTTTAGAAAATCTTATTATAAAATAAAATAAAAGAAGTATAGTTCTATAGGGATTTTACTTTTATTTTATTTTACCACTGTATTTTATTTAAATAAGGATTCGAGTCACTTAATTTCAATAATCTCCACCTTCACACGAATTCTCAATGAACAAGTTTTTCATCGCGAACTCTCAACGAACAAATTTCCACCTCGTCCATAAAACCCCTTAAGGATTTAACTTCAACAATGAATACCAATCAAGTTATCATATTTGCAGGATTTTCATGAGTACTAAATTTGCTCACAACAATATCACCATGAGCAATAATATCACGAACAAAATGATACTGAACATCGATGTGTTTTATTCTCTCATGAAACATTTGATCTTTTGTAAGGAAGATGATACTCTGACTGTCACAAAATACTGTATTAATTTGAAGGTCTTCATTGAGTTCACTAAAGAGTCCTTTCAACCAAATAGCTTCTTTACAAGCCTCAGTA
>CM025255.1:34063323-34078048 GCA_013677275.1 Gossypium schwendimanii
AAAAAAAAAAAAAATTTCAATACCCTTAAAATCCTAATCATTTTTTTTTATCTTAGGGTGCTTGGTGTTTTCCATGTTATAATTTCAATGAAATGTGATTTTATAAAATGTGATTGATGAGAATGACATCATTGTTAGGAAAGTTACTTTACAACGTTTGGTATACTCTGGAAAGTACTGTTTAAATTATGCAAAAGTTAACATGTTTAGTTCATTTAACATAATTCTAAGAATGTAATGTTACTTTACAAAATTACCCCTATTAAATAAAATATAATATTCATATATTTTAATATTTTAAATAATTTTATTATTAATAAATAATAATATATTTTTAATAATCTTTACTATTAAAAAATATTTGAATTATTCCAAAAAGTATAATTTTCTCAAATGTCGAACATGATACATAAATACATTCGAAAGACAACTTGCATATTGAGTTAAGATTGTGAAAATATACAAGTTTTAAAATTTGCTTCACGACATAGCACTTATAGATTCAGATATATTAATGTACCATGTATATACCTTGAAATATCTTCAACTTTTTAATATAGTAAACCACAATCAATTGTGTATAAATTGTTTTTCAACTTAAGCTATTAGTGATATGAGTCGACGAAGTCTATTAGTTAGTTTTTATCTCGTTTTAAAATTTGAATTTGAATTTTTTTATCTTTTGTTGTTATTTGAATAACTAACATTATCTTAGTCAAGTCTTTACTTGTAAAATAGGATCATTTATCAATGAATTTTGTGTGTCTTTCTTCTCATTCTTTCCAAAACCTTATATGGTAAACAGAGCCAAATATCTCTAAATGAGAAAAGATCCTCCATTTTCTTCTCACCCAGTCCAATCTTCTCGTAGCGACTACAAATAACTCAACCCCTTCAGTAATTAGCTCCGACCACTACTACTACAACGATTTAAATTGTCTAGTTCAACCCAACCTCCCAATTACCTCTTAAGCTTCATGCTAGCTCCAACTCTTCAACTTGGAAATCACAATTTACCATGATGTTAGATAGACATGATCTCTAAGGTCACCTTCATGGTACCAAACCCGCTCTACCAAAACATGTTAAAGAGAATGACATCACTCAAACAAATCCTGCTTATCACATTTGGTTTCACCAAGATCAACTCATCTAGCAAGCCATGATGGCTTCTGTTGATAACTCAATTACCTCCACAATTGCTTCTGCTGATACTTCACAAAAAACATGGGCTCTTTTGCATACTTTATATGCAAACAAAAGTCACACATGAACCTATAGCCTTAGTGATCAACTTACTAAAGTCACAAAGCAAGCCAAGAGTGTTGTAGAGTATCTACAACAAATCAAGACCATCACAAATAAGTAAGTTGATGTTGGTTCTCTGATTCAGACTCTCCCAAAATATCAAGATCCTTAGTGGTTTTGGTCCAAAACATCGAGAAGTTTTCGCCTCTATTTAGACTCTTCCAACACTAATCGAATATGAAGAGCTTTTTCAAAAACTTGTTGATCATGAACTCTTTCTCCAACATGAGGAGAAATGAATGTCTTCTGCTCCATCTTGGATTTTAAGCACTAGCACTATTTATCATCTCAATGGTACTATTAATGTGTAAGCATTAAGTTCTTCCTTTAAACTTGTCAATACATTATGTGCACCTTTCATTAAACACAATCTCATTTTTGTTTCCCAATTTTGTAAAGATAATAAAAAATCTATTGAATTTTTTTCGTTTCATTTAAAAAAAATTTGTGAAGGTTTTCATGATTGAATGCTTCTAAACTTTCCCACCTATCATTAAGGCAATCACTTTCTATTTTTTTCTTATGAAATGTTGGAATCACATTCCAACTAATTAAATTCCTTGAAAAGTGAGAACTTTCCATCACACCAAACTCCCTCTAAGTGTCAACTCACCAATGCTCACAAATTAAAATCGAGCATTTTCTTGCTCAAGGTTCTCTTTTATAGATAGTTATAGATATGAATTTTTTTAATATTTTTACATTATTTGATTTTCTTTATAATTATAAACTTTTGGATTTTTGGAATCATGATCAAATTGATAAGATGTTAGAGGTTAAATTTGTTATCATACCAGTCAAAAGAGAGCCTTGTCAGCCTTCCATTTGGTGACCAAATACATTTTAAGGGTAGGATGACTAGAACTTGAAATTAACTTTATGTGGGTGACAACATTAACAAAAATAAAAAATAAAAAATTGATGATCAAAGCAAAAATGTCCTCGAACTTGAGTAACTATCTGGGTAATTTACCTTTCTTTTACCATGCCTATAAATTCACAACCAGTCCCTCATTTGTTTTTTCACACAAGCAAGAGTTGCCTCCAATCGCTGTCGAGTTCCTAAGCCAAAACCTATCCAAATCATTATTTTTTTATTATCTTCGATTCAAAATTTTTAAACCATACTATGGCTTTGTTGAGTGAAGAGAATCATATTGCTCTAATAGCTTTGAATATAATAATTTATTAATTTATTATTTAAGCTAATATTTTTATTATTAATATTTAATTCAACATTTAAATTTTTTTAGTGTTTTGAATGCATTTTTTTATTTACTTACTAAGTTGAGGAACAAAATTTTTGAATTCAACAAAATGTACAATGTCTGATACTGAATGAAAAGCAAGGCCGAGTGAAAGTGCATCTAGATGTAGCAGGTTTTTTGAAGTGGTTAAAATACTTCACATACCAATATGGTCGTTGTTTCTTACAACCTTGGTGGAAATGTAGATATTGGAAACTCTTAGCTACCACTTTTCCTATGGTGAAACAACAACCACATTTGAAGATGTAATCGAATTTGTGTCATTCAATATAATAATGGAATCATAGATTAAACTAGAATTCAAGTTCGAATGATCTTGTGAGACCCTTGTTGCACCACACATATGTAGGCTGTTATATTTGCAAAATTCCCATATTTATTTCTTCTATATTTAAGCTATGAAACTGGTCCACATGTAATCTTAGTCGTATTTAATGCATTTACACACATAAATGTTGGTATTAGACTTCATGACCTTGAAATCCATCGATTCTCTGTCCTTGATTATTCTCTTTGCAACATATTTTGATGGAAAAATTAGGCTAACTGCAAGCTCACCATTATTATCAATAAGACAAAAAATTCATGCCTATGAATGTTACCACCTAGTGTTTCAATAACAACTTGACGACTCATATCTACAATGACGATAAAAACTATTGGTTCATCTTATGACTTGGGACCATTGGCACTTATAACTTAAACATCGATTTCTTCTCGAACTTGGGCTTTAGTTTCGACTCTAGTGAAGTCATCAATGTCATCATCACGACGTTCTGGTTCCGTGAACACATCAAATGAGGTAGGTTGAGCTTCATCTTAGACTACATTTATTAGAGATTGCCACCTACAAGCAAAACCAACATCTTGTTATACAACTCATGAATACCCAACATTATAGATTCTTGAGTATGGTATCAAGATATGTACTAGGAATATTCGACATTGAAGGATTCTTTGGGACTCCTAAATATAAGGAAAAGAACCCCAAAATATCTGGTATTGATGGAATTTCTAAATGATATGTTGGCACCGAGATAGGCAAAATGCTTGCATAATTCAAAATTTTGTACCTTGCATCAAGAATATCTTCGACTTGCACTAACAACTCCATTGCAACATCCACACTTTCTTAGTGCCCAAACATTGTAGTATCAACAGCTTTATCATTATTGAGACCCACTACAACGTATTTACTCCCCTTCTACTAGACCTAAAAAATGTGTACTTGAAATTGGATATCCATTTGGTAGTTCCATCATGGATTTTCTTCAAAATTCTCCTTTTTGTTCTCTCTAAGGAAACATATTTCTTAAAGGTTATGTTAAAAAGATATTCAGATTGGAATACAGTTCTATCATTAGTTGAAATAATGTATCCATTTAAACGGTTTGTGTCATAAATCAATTCGCCATCTTCCCATTTAAAGCTATCAAATATTAAATTTCAACATTACAAATTTTAACAAAAAGGGTGTCGCTAAGAGAAAAAACAACACAATAAATTGGTGCCTAAGTTGGTGGGCACTTCTCTAGGCACTAAATGAAAAAACAGAAAACACACATGACATAAGAATATGATTACACAATTCCATTTCCCTACGTCCTTAAAGCCTAGCTCAATGAGAAATATGCACTCTCTTCAACAATTACAAAGTCAACCTACTTAATCACACACACTATGATCGTTTCCCTCACTCTTGCACTTTGACGATACAATACTCTCACCACTATGAACACCCTTTGTGGTCATAGCAAGTTTTACTTTAAAAACATCACTCTTACAAAAAAATATTCTCATAAGAATAGATTAAGTGCCTAATAATTAGTACATTTTCCTATGCAAGTCTCTCAAATATATAAACATGATTTCAAAACTTGCTTACAATAGAATATCTAATACAATCCCAATAAAACAGTAATCCAATCAATAGTAGTACAAGATAATAATATACACGATAAATATGGACTATTGACAACTCAACATCATAATCACAATCCAATTCGAAGTCCATAATCTAAGGGATTACTTTAAGGAATTTCAATCCTAATCAATTATCAGTATACCTATTTTCTAGCAGCATGATCTTCCATAACGGGCTTGAAATTCACTAAGTAATTAGCATACCCCAAATATAAGGTTTAATAAATTGTCAACACATAAATAAAAACAAAACTTCCTTATGCCATATGTAGAACATATTCAAAAAATGTAACAACAATAACAACATAACAATTCTAACGATCCCAACAATTCTTAATAACAAATAATCTAACAAAATTAACACTTACTACAATGATAACCATATACAATAACACAACTTTCTTATACCATACATAAAACATATTCGACAATCGCAGCAACATAATAACATGACATTGGTTATAAAAATACTTACAAATTTACTATTAACATTTGTTAAGCACAATAATAACATAATATTGACTACAAAAATTGATGACAATTTTTATAGCACTGATTCATGAATTATGAAAAAAAAAGAAGATTTAAGTGAGTTATAGAAACTTTGTAAGTAGTTGGAATGGTTTAAGGTTTGTAGATATTCGAAAGAATTTTTGGGAGAGTTTTTTCAGAATGATTTTTTTTTTTTTGTTTGGAAAACTGTAGAATTTTTAAGAGAGGGGAAGAGGGTCGATTAACTTGAGATAAAATGAAGTCAACATCATGGGTTTTGACTTTAATGAGTCAAAAAATTGTTTGAACCCGACACTTATAGGAGTCGAGTTCTTACCCCAACTCGAATTTGTGTTTTTAACAGCAAAGTACAAGATTTTGGGTGAAAATCGTGTTAGAAGGACTTCGACACACATACATTTTGTACATTCTATTCAACACTTGCATAAAAATTTAATATTTATTAGTGTCAAAAAAATGTATAGTATGATAAATAACTTTATAAAATATCCCGTGCAAAGTGCCATGGTCGTTCACCTTACAATTAGTCTTGTTTTAAAGAATGTGAAAATTAAGGAGCACATTTTATAATAATAAATTATACTGAGGCAAAAAGCTAAATAATCTACACCAATGGGGCTCTGATGAAATTGTTTAATTAACGTTAAAAAACGAAGGTCTCTGCTTTGAGATCATCTGTATATGTCTCCATTGATGTTGAAATCAAGCTTCTTTCTTTGATCCAATTCTCCATTTTCAACTGAATAATCCAACCAATTTATATACACATAAATAAATAAATGATAGAATTAATTAGTCGACGGCGTTTAGATGCATTCATCTCCATTTTCGTAACAGTGCATCCTCATGAGATCTCTGCTTTGCTCCATTCTTCTTCATGTTTCTTCTTTGTAAGTTAATAATATTAACTCATTCCATAATTCATTTTAATTTTAGGTAAATTGTCTTAATTTTGAATTGGGTTTTTTTGTTTGTTTGTTTTGTTTTGTTTTTTCCCCCAGATTTTGAGTGCTTATTTTGTGGTGCTGCCATTGAGGGATGAAGGGGCAATTTCATTGGGATTATCTAATTTGCCTGAATTGTTTGTTGGGTCTTTAGTGTTGACTTTGATAGCTGCTCCTCTTTCTACTCTCATCTTCTCTTTGCCTAATCTTTCCAAAGTCAAGGTAAATCTCAATTCACTTCATAATTCATTTTCTTTATTGCTTTTATTCTTGGATTTTTAGAATTTTACTGAAATGTTGAAAATGGGCTGTATTTATATATAAAAGTTTAGGGATGAAGTGGAAAGTTTGGCTCTTTTGTTATTGATTTTTCTGCTCCGTTTTATTTTAGAAGTAAAATATTGAATTTGGATATAAAACCTAATCATAGTTTTGAAGAACTAAGCGTGGACAGTTTAACTTTCATTGATAACAAACTGCATAATTTTACTTTAAACAAGTATGACTGAGTTGCTGTTAATTTGTACTTGGTTTATGTAGAGACTAGAGAGTTACAACCTAGTTATGGTTCCGGTAGAGTAGAGTTCTGGGACAGATGAATTATAAAGTCTATCTCTTATTGTAGTCGATAATGCCGGTGAACAGAGTGACTGACCTGGAAATGGTTCCGAGAGTGGGGTCTTGAGAGAAGTGAATTAGAAACTTTAGCTCTCTTTGTTGTTAGTACAAGTGATAAAGTGGCTTTTGCAGAACTTAATATATTTAACATTTAGGTGCCAATTTGTTTAGCTAAACATTGGAAGGTTACTTTCTGCGATCCCTCACTTAAATGGTCTTGAAGCTGAGACATTTAGCTTGCTTTAGGGAATACCACCATACATGTGATCCGCGGAAGGTTTTTTTGTGCGGTAATGCATGCCCTTAATCGTTGAACCAAACAATAATGGAAATGATTTTGTCATCCACCTTTCGTATATGGTTGTTTAAGTCATTTTGCCATGTTGTATGGCCTCTTATTGATTTTAATATATTACTTTCAGAACATGCCAACATAGTGATACAATGTTGCATTTTATTGGCATTGTTCGGGGTTGTTTCATTAGGTCAATGTATCGATGTTTTATTTAAGTTTGGGATCATTTGCCTCAATGGTCTATGCACAACTGTCTGTTGTACTTTGTCACTTTAGCCTTTCAATATCCTTGAGAAGAAATCTGTGAGGTCCATAACCGTTTCATGCCGGTAATATTCTTCATGTTTTGTTATATATTGTCCTCTAATTGGTCCTTCTTGAAATTCCAGGCTTTGGTTTTTATACACAGGCTTTTTAGTGTATCACTTGTTGTGTTCTTCATTCTTTGGCATACTTCATCAACGGAGACTTTACAATCCCATTCAAAGGTAATCCAAAAAGTCCACATGGTGGTGTTGTTCTCATGTTTGATCCTTTTTTGTCATCAGAAAATTGGTTCTTCATATAATTTTGTACTAACATGTGCAAACTGTTTGTAGAATTCAGTTGGGATTTCCACCGAACTTAAAGTCGGTATTGGTCATGACAGCCCTATTGATGCTCAAGGTTGGGGAAACCATGGTTGGTTTTATGTTTCAGTTAGAATTGGATTGTTCCTCTGGGTATGACAACACTTGATCTATTTGTCATTAATTTTGCCTGCCAACTATTGTCTAGTATTTTAAGTTTTAATAATGGAAACTTTCGGTTTCTGTTTTCTTGTTTGTATGGAAGGTTGCCTTGCTTAATCTTATCACAATATCTTCAACCTGGGCTAGAGTAATTGATGTCATGGATAGTGAGGTATTGACACTTTCTGTTTCTCTTATGAAGCTTATGATATCCTGCTTGCGCTCAATTTCTGCTTTGCTTCAGTCAGGGTCAAGATTGTTTGGTTTCATTGGTGCTGGTGCAACGCTTGGCCAGCTCTTTGGGTCTTTGTTTGCCACAGGAATGGCTTGGCTGGGTTCATGTATGTACGCCCAGTTGATTCTTTGAATGTCAGATTGTCAATATCTGGTCTTTTACTACTACTTTTCTCTACCCTTCCCCCTTCTCTTTCTCTGTCTTTGGTTTTTTTACAGTGGGAAGTGTTCAATTTCAGATCTTCTCCTATTTGCTGCCGTTTTGATGGAACTAGCAGCACAGTCATCAAAAGGGATCAACAAGGATATAGGTTATATCCCTGAAGAGTTATTTCCTATCAGGTTAGCCAAATCCTTATGTTTGCATATCTCTTAAAGATTTTTATTTTTAATTTTTTTTGGGGGTGGGCGTGGGGAGTTTATGGTTATTGGAATACATTGCTATATGATTTGCATGCGAGTAAGGAAAGCCCTTACATCTGTGAACTATGATGTTTATTTCCCTGAACAATTATTGGTATTCTGCCTATCATACTTCACCATTTTGGATGACATCTAGATTTATTCACAAATAATGTCTTAGCTTGATATGTCTACTCATACAATTTCACGGGGTAGCAGGCGTCTGATTGATGGATGCCATGTTAGATGTTAAAAGAAGCAGTACATCATATAAAGCGACTACTTCATCAATCTCAGCTTGTCTGTAAAATATGGATGCTAGATGCTTCTGTTTTACCTTCGGAAGTTTCTAGCTAACCTGCATGCATGTTTTGAGGATTGAACCTTGTACTTTCTAACTTTATTGTGATTCCTTTTAGAAGAGCTGACTCGGATCAACAAAAAGATGAAGATGATGATGAGCAGACTGTATCAGCTCTCAAAGTTTCTTCTCCTAAACTAACTACCTCTTCAGTGAAGCCTGAACTTTGGGCTATCTTAGATGGACTGCGACTTGTATTGTCATCGACCTATTTGTTGCACGTGTCATTGTTCCTCTGGTTGAGTGCAGTTGTTTCCTCTTTCTTCTACTTTCAGGTAAAAATGCTATCTTGATGCACAGATATAGCTTGAATTTGCTAACCATGCATGCTAAATACTGCTACTAAGCTTTGGCATGCATATTCTGGGGCTCTTTTTCTATTGATAATTATGATTGGTACAAGGTACAGTATCTAGTAGTTTGTAAAATCAAGTGTTTCTTGTTAGAGAAAAAATAAAATCCATATGGAATTTGATATAATCGATCATTGATGGATCTAGGATTGCCTCAAGAAAGTCAATTGTAAAACTAAAATGTCATTTATGAGCTTTTGTAGGGATTGTATGCATAATCAAGTTCATAGGGAAGAATTAATGAACGGTAAAAGCACGATTCCCTCCTATATTGATCTCTAAGATTCTAAGGTACTTGTGCGCTCTTTGTCTGTGTTGATCATGTTTCACTAGGTTAGGGCTTCAAATCAGAGAGTTCTGTTGCCATAGTTTAAATTTTTAGGGAGCTTTTAGTTTTTGCCTTTTTATTTTGTGCTTGAGGTTGCATCTAAGTACATGCTAAAAGAAGTCCATAGTGTTTAATTTGTTCTGTCAGGGCTTTTCTGTTTAGTGTTATGTGTTCGATAATATGTTTGGCCATGGTACAATTTTCTAATCTCTTTTACATACTTAATTACTCATTTGCAGAAAGTTAATGTAATTGCCATGACAGTTGCAAGCTCGGTTGGCAGAAGAAGATTGTTTGGCCAGATCAATAGCTTTATTGCTGTTTTTATCCTCGCTGGACAACTTACCTTAACAGTATGCTATACCTATGATGAGTTTTTGCAATTATTTTGAACTAACATCTACTCATAACAATAAAGAAAATGAAGTATTTTCTTGGTACTCATTTGTTTTTTCCAGGTCTTGACGCTATCTATTTTGATTCTGGTGTAATTTTTTCTTTCACATCTATCATCCTATGGGGTCTAGATCATCTCTGGCTATGCCCTGTCATCTATTTATTATCCTAGCTTTTACCATTATTATGTCTTCGCTTATTACAGGGGCATATTCTTACTTTTGCGGGGGTTACTATAGCTCTATGTTGCACTCCATTTGTTTCCTTCTCTAATCTGGTTGCTGTTGCCATATGGCCAACTTGGATAGTAATTGCCATTTCTGAGACCCTAAGAAAGGTTTGCCAACATTGACTTTCTTTTAATGTATTCTGTTTTTTTTCTTTCTTATCTGATTTACATGAAATCTGTTTTGCCACTGTCATTAGTTATGCTATATTTCAGCTCACATATTATAGATTTATAATTCTCAAAGCAAACTGGGATAGGTTAGGAAGAGGAAGATTATCAATTGTCTTTTGTGGCAGTAAAACTATTGCTCCAACCCTTCATTTTTCTTGAAGTACTTATGTTCTACATTTGTGACCAACATATTTTCAGACACGGGTACAAAGATATGACCCTCCAAGTATCCTCCAAATGCAATAAAAAAATTAGAAAAAAAAAGAACATAATGGTGTTGGACACATACTCGTATCCAACATTCACACCTGAGTATGAGTAACATAACAGTAAAGTACATATAACTGTTTGCCTTTTTATTACCATGCAGGTGGTCAATTATGTTGTAACCAAACCTGGAAGAGAACTCCTATTTACTGTTGTTTCTGAGGATGAGAAATACAAAGCTAAAGTACGTAAATTTCATCATTGTGTTCTTTAAGTTTCTCCCTCAATTCTTTTGAGGGAATTTGGAAGTTCTATTTTGTAGTGGAAATTTCAGATATGCGGTATATGTCAATCTTATGTTTGTGTTTGACTTATAGTTTTTTTTTTCAAAATATGGCTTAAAAGATGTCATACCAAAATTGCATCCAATGCTTCGTAGATTTTCTATCCAAAAAAAAACCTTTCTTTGGATGTTATGAAGTGAAATAGTCTCTGAAATGCTAAAAGCACCTAATCATGGTTTGCCTGAAAACATAATGCTGCAGATATGCATAGATGTAATTGTCCAGCGACTTGGGGATGCTGCAGCAGCTGCCATATACAAACTACTTTTCAGCATTTTCAAAGGGCGGATATCCACAGTTTCTCTCTATGCACTCCCTGTATGTCTTCATAAATTTCCATCTGCCAGTCTTGTATTTATACATTTAACTTACCTTATCTGTATGTCTTTCTGTAACAAAGCTGACGGAGGTTTTCTTTTACTTTTTGTTTTCAGGTTTGTTTACTTTGGCTTGTCACAGCATTTTATTTAGGACGGCATCAAACACGATTAGCAAGGCTCCAAGTTGGATCTTCTTGAAAATTTTCTGAAAGATGATTATGTCTACCTTTTTTCGGGAATCAAAGAATGAACAGGTCAAGATCCTTCACATTTATTAAAATGTTTGTGAGATGTAACATGCTCGGTATGCTGCTTTGGTCAAAGCGTTAGCAGAAGGGTAGTGCTATTGTGACTTTGTCTGCTTACAAGTTTCCGACCGTTTTGGCTTCTTTGTTTGCAGTAAGAGGTTGCTAATTTGCCATTCTTGTGCACAATGCGGCTAACCTATAACCACAGTGGTTTCTTCGTTCATTCAGTAGTAACCTTTCCTAGTTCTAGTAAACTTTCATGGCTCGAACAATTACTGGCTTCATTGTAGGACGAGGTTCCAGCATCATTAGTTATTTTTTCGAGACAAAGAAAAATACATGTAGAACTTGTAGTTAGTGTTGAAGTTGCCATATATTGTACAGTGTCCCCTTGCATTTGAAATGCAGTTGTTGGATGATTTTCATCTTCTAATTAACATGATATTGAAACTAGCAATTCATCTTGTACTTTCCACTGTGATGTTATCTGGAAAGCGCTCTATTACTCAAGTTTTACAAGGTCAGGAGTATTCGACTTCGTATTGCTGCCTTATTCCGGCTAAAACCACCTGCAACTTTACAATGTATATATAGAATCTGAAAAATCAGTATAAACATTGAAAAGAAGTTATATATATTCTTGAAAGCAATGATGGCCAATATCAGGAACTTGAGCACAGCTATGTATTCTTAGAAATGGCCCTTGCCAATGAAGAAACATATCTCTATACCTAGATCTGAATAGGAAAGTACTTGAAACAAAATAGAGTCTGAGAATGTGTCCCCACACCTATACTGAGATTTCTTTTATTTTTCATAAAGTATTTATCATATATATGATTCTCCAAAATATATTATAAAGTATGGGACACGCTCAAAACACAAGAAATATGTGCTGAATCGTCTCCCTCTAGCAATTGTGGGCTCATTTCGGGTAGCAGCACAAAATCAAAGTTCCACAAATGGTAGGTCTTTGCTTACAAACTACAAATATCAATGTCCTATCAACTTAAAAACAAATTTAAAGAATTTATGCAATCAACTTAACGGAGACGACTGCATGTCTTTATCTTTGGCCTAATCACACTGATCATGGATAATTCCCACTCTGAATCAGGACACCAACATGTGTCCAAGTCTTAAGATGTTTTTTTTACATATAACAGCTGATATTTTGGATACGTATGCAAGTGTTTAATAGGGATAAATTTTAATTTTTTTAATGCATTTAGAGTTAAAAGATTATTTCTTTAAATTTATATTCAAATATATATGGGATACAACATACCAGCTTAAATATAACATTTTTTAAACGATAATAACAGTGTGGTTCTGGTGTTGTGTTTTGATGTGAGATCAACACATCAGAGTCAAGAATATGTTCTTTTACCAAACAATTTTTTATTTTTGGGCTCAAAAGCAAAATAAGAATGGTTAATCATATGAGAAACAGAATATTAATCCATGGTTTTCAAGCTAATTAAATGGAGAATTTTTAAAGCTTGAAACAAGAGCCAATCTTTGCTTTCCTTCCCCACGCTACATCATTATGTGGTACTTCGTACACCACATTACGAATCTTTTTTCTAAATATATCAAATATAATTCCATAATCAATATGTATGATTAGTCCAAACTTTTACTCAGAATAACTTGACTTTTGAAAATTTTCATATAGTTAGTTTTAATATGTATTATGAAGGCCGGAACTTAATTTAATTCATACTATTATTTTTAAAAAACGAATTTAATAAATGATTGTATAAACCGAATGAACTAAACAAAGTGTTATGATACAGACAAAAGTAGCATTGGTAACAAGAAAGTGTAAATCCTTTGTAATATAGTAAGTTAATGACATTCCTTTGGTTTAGTTAGAAACCCCACTAATCAAGCACAAAAAGGACAGATGTGTGGTGTTAGCTAATTTATCTTTCATTTCCCACTTCAAATTGCCTACCTTCTCTTTCCCCTTTGAAATTTGGTCTAAACCCTCAAAAAAGATGATGGGTAGGGGAGCGGGCACAACCTGATTTTGATGACACCTAACTGATCAGACATTAATTCTCATGCTTTAATTTGTTCTAAGAATCTGTTTCTTTTATTGGCCAATGCTTAAGTTGTCTAAACATTATCCCACCACTACCCATTACCAAAGTTATTGTCCTTAATTAGGAAGATATCTCTTGATTGGATTGCCATTGACTCAAAAAAGTATACATTTTAGAAGTGGCAATGGAACTTTCAGGTTAATTTTGTGTTGGGTTTATTTATTATATAATTATACTCTATGTTTGTTTAAGTTTAATCTGATACGAAATATGAGTTTTAAATTTATTTTAATTTATCAATATTTTAAGGACTAAACCTAAATTCGTTTTAAGTATGCACATATTAATTTTATAATTTTTTTTATAAAAATCTTAGTTTTTAATTTCATTTAATAGTTTAATATGTTTTTTTTTCTTTTATTAAAATTTCAAGTAAAGAAAATTTTAACATATATCTTTTAATATTTATATTATAGTATTACTATATATTTTTTGGTAGAAATAAAAACTAAGAATTACAGAATAAGAAGAACAAAACTCTTAGCCTCTCAGACCATTCTTAAACAGCATACAATCCTCATCCAAAATTCCCCAAGTGATCGTGAGGGATCCTAAAAAATCTTCAGTTTGCTGCAATCACCTAGAGCAGTCCTAGTCATGTGATTTGCTGCTCTGTTGTGCTATCTTCTTACATGTCTTAGGCGCATGCTGGAGAGTTGGTGAATTAATCGCAGCTTTACAAAGTTGTTGTTGGCTGCACAACCATTTCGAATAGACTCTATAAGAAGAGCATTATCACTTTCGGCCTCAACTTGGGGAAACCCTTTGTCCCATGCGAGAGTGAGCCACTCGTATAACGCCCTTACCTCCACTTGCAAAACAGGCGCAACCCCTTTATCTTCGCCTGGTCCATGAATTGCATCCCTTACTATCTCTCTACCTAAGTCAACCAATAAAAGAGGCATTTATATTAACCTTGACCCATCCGGGTGGCTGCCAAAAAATCTGCAAATGACTGCTACAAGCAATCAATTCTTGCGTTTCGGAATAAAATGTACTTAAGAAATTAATGAATGTTTCAAGCGTATATCAATGACATTTTTTAAAAAATTTTATTCATCCCTATCTATATTTTGCTCTCAAAATTCATTTTCACTCCATATTTTTTAGCATTCTGCTAATAGAAAAAGGTAATGTTCGTTCGTTGATCGCTGCAGTGGTATTACTACTTTGATCATCATATTGTTATATCTTGGGAGACATTCGACCAACGTTTCTCCAACCGTAGGAGCGGTCGAATCTGTCTTAAGGAAACTGTGTTAAACAGACCTCAACGTTTAGTAAATTTCTATTCTTCCTTTTGATTTCAACTTTTTGTTACGATTTTTATTGGTCTACATATTTGACAATTTAATATAAATTATTCTATTTATATTTTATTTTATATATAAATATGTGTTTATTTATATTTAAATATTTTG
>CM025255.1:34117750-34129864 GCA_013677275.1 Gossypium schwendimanii
GTTGTAAATTATGATAGTTATGCGAAAGTAATTAAATTTTCATGTTGTGATCAGTTTGGTTTTAAAAAAATGGTTGTGTTTGTTCGGTAATGCCTCATAACCCTAATTCGGCGACGGAGACGGGTTAGGGGTGTTACAAAAACATTATCATCATGAGCATATGCAGGATACCCAAAGATCCTTAAATTAGAATAGCTAGCAGGATTACTAGACCATACCTCTTGTGGAGTCTTTCTCTCAATCCCAATGGATGGAGATCGGTTGATCCAAAAACATGCAGTAGAGGCTGCTTCGGCCCAAAACGACTTCGGTAAGTTAGCATTCAACAACATACATTGAACCTTTTCCATGATCGTTCTGTTCATTCGTTCTGCAACGCCGTTTTGCGGTGGATTATGGTGAACTGTCAAGTGTCTCACTATCCCTTCTGACTTGTATAGTTCATTAAACTCATTAGAACATAACTCTAAGACATTGTCTATGTGGAGGTGTTTTGTTTGTTTTCTCGTCCATTTTTCAATCATAGTTTTTCAAGACTTAAATGCGAAAAACACATCATTTTTTTGCTTCAGGAAAAACACCAAAACTTTTCTAAAAAATTCATCAATAAGTGTTAGCATATAATTAGCTCCACCTCTCGAAGGTACTCTAGATGGCCCCCATAGATCAGAACGAATATACTCCAATGTTCCCTTCGTGTTTTGGATTCCTTTGGTGAATCAAACTATCTTTTGCTTCCTAAAAATGCAGTGTTCACAGAACTTCAGTTTGAAATTTCGTAAGTTGTAAACCAATCCCGATTGAGACTCATATGGAAGGTGCAGCCTGAATTAAGGATCCACTCCCCGTTCATTTTAGAATTGTTGACAGAAGCGACTAGAAGTTCACCGTCCCTGTAGTTTTCTACAACATCAGCTTCACTAGGTTTTTTTGGTTGTTTGCTCTTTTGATTCGCAGCCTCCCTTTTGATCTTGTTCTACAGCTTAAAACACTCAGATTTAATATGCCCATTCTTTTTACAGAAGGTACAAGTTTTACCTCAGTTTGAAGACTTCGATCTTCCTTTATATTTACCACGAGGATTCTGTTCATGTGTTCTTCCATGATCATCATTAACATTGCGATCTTGTCTCCCATGAACAATGAGACCCTCTCCTTAAGAGTCGTGTTTAACTACAGGATGTTTCATCTAATCATACGAGGTCAAAGAATCATAAACCTCATCAACTGTGAGAGACTTGCGGCTATACAAAATCTTGTCTCTAAAGGTTGAATAAGATGGGGGCAACGAACAAAGCAGAATCAACCCTAAAGCTTCTTTATCATACTGAATCTCCATGGCTTCAAGGTTAGAGAGAATTCCTTTAAACACTGTTAAGTGTTCGTGCACAAACACACCTTTCTCCAAATGATGAGCATAAAGACGTTGCTTCATATGCAGCTTGCTAGTTAGAGTTTTCGACATACATAGTTGCTTCAGCCTCTTCCATAATACAGCGACGATCTCCTCCTTTATCACATCCTATAAAATTTTGTTAGAAAAATGTAGATGTAATTGCGTCAAAGCCTTTCGATCCTTACGCTTATTCTCTTCATCCATCAATGTCAAAGGCATCTTATCTATCACTAGCAAGGCATCCTCCAGATCCATTTGCGTAAGAACTGTAACACCTCTAACCCATATTCGTCGCTGAATTAGGATTACGGAACATTACCATACAAACGAAACATTAAAACATACATTTCATACATTATTATGAACATAACATAAAATAACTATTCACATACATATCGTCCCTAAATCGAGCCCTCGAGGCCTTAAAAAATACTTTAGAAACGATTCGGGACCAATTTGAAATCATTTGGAAAGTCTATGAAAAAGTTACAAATTTTGGAATACAAGGGTCACACGGCTATGTGCCTCATATGGCTGAGACACACGCCTGTGTCTCAAGCCGTGTAACCTTCGAACTAGGGACACACGACCATGTCTCAGCCCATGTCATCACCCTTGTAGCTCTTTGGGTAGGGTTACATGGTCGTGTCACACGCCCGTGTGCCAGGTCGTGTGCTAAGCTGTGTAACTGACTGACTTGCATGCAAAGAAACCAACAGGGGACATACAGCTGTGCCGCCAGGCCATGTGTCACATATGGCTGTTTCACACACCCGTGTCTCAAGCTGTGTGGACTTAAATTTGCCCGAAATCCAGCCATTTCCAACACCATAACATGCATAAACCTATAGGCCTTTTGTGCACATAATCAAGACATCAAAATCCTGTCAAAATATACATATAATGACCAATTCAAGCGTCCTAAAATAAACTAACCAATATGCCATTCAAGGCACCTCAAATGCAAACTTCCAAAGCTTACCTAAACATGCACATTTACCACTTTTTATTCATCAACTACTAGCTCCAAAACTTACCAAACATGCCTCAATTTGACCATTAACATTCCATCACAAAAACATGCCATTTGAGCCATTCAAAACATGCAACATGATATAGTCACTATGTCACAACTAGCAATGCATCAAGAGGTATCAACCAAGATAACTTATACATACCAAAACATCAACTAATCATTCAACTAAATACCATTACAAGTCCACCTATACATGCTATTTATACTGGATAGTGTGATAGATCTCCGACGAGCTTCCAAAACAATTGACCTTCCAATAATCTATAAAACATAGGAAAGAAACCACGTAAGCACATAATGCTTAGTAAGTTCGTAGAACATGAAAAATAACTTACCATTTCATTGCATAACAATAATTAATAATATAATGTAATCCAAACCACAAGCTTGACACAATCCTAAACATCAACATCAATACACAAGTTAGTGCATTTATACATAACTCTTTTGGATTAACCACATGATAAGCCATTTTCATAAGAAAATACATGATTGATTCATACATCCTTTTCATGAGCATATGCATTATTCCAATTGGAAACTTACCTTTTCAATTCCTTTTCATGCCCGTTGAACCATCTAGAATATCATTTGATACTTGAGAAAACTTACACGAAGTGTGCTTAAACATATAATCGTAACATTTCCTTTACATTGTTGCTCACACGATCTGTGAAATAGGCCTACTCACATGAGCTGTGGGTTGGAATGTAAGCTACACGATACTACTCACATGAGTTATGGAGTATCCACAACAAATGTAGGACCTCAGCCATCAGTAGGAAATTCAATACCAACACCCAAAACATGAAATCCCTAATGACATGTCATTTGTGTCCTACGAATTCCTAAGGTTCAACTGGGACTCAGTAATCGTCAAAACATTGCCTTGGATATATATTGTTTAATAGAATTATAAATACAAAATAACATATAATTAAATAACATGAATAGAGTAATCCGTGCATACGAACTTACCTCGACGAATAGGGTGTAGAAATGAAATAGAGTTAATATGAGGCTTTAGCTTTTCCCCGATCTAAATCCGTGCATAGTCTATCTTGATCTAAATAGACAAATTCAATTCATTTAGTATCCATCGTATTCAATTTAATCCACATTTCATATTTATGCAAAATTATTATTTTTCCCCTAACATTTTAACTTTTCATAATATAGTCCTTAAGCTCATAAATTGAAATCTAAGCATTTTAATCCTCCTTTCAAGCTAATTGATTTCTCTAGGGACTTAAACCAACCGATAATAATAATCACTTCATAAATTTAACATGAACTTTTAATATTTTTACAAATAAATCCCTATATGTAAATTTCATCAAAAATCTCTTTACAAAACTTGTTTATTTATCAACAAGGATTCATAATCTACCATTTAACATCAAGAATCACACAAAATCATTCATGGCATAACCCTTAATCTTTCATAGTTTTACAAATTGATCCTCAGGCTAGCTAGGTTAAGCTACAGCGATCTCGAAAACATAAAAATTATTAAAAACGGGACAAAATTATAGACCATGCAAGTGAAACTAACTTGGCCAAACCCTATCTTTCTCCCATGGTGATTTTCAGTTTTGAAGAAGATGATACATCTTTTCTTTACTTTTGTTTTATGTTTTATTTACTATTTTACCATTTTGCCCTTTAAAAACATTAATAATTTCAAGAAAACCATGTCCATAAACATCCATTATCAACCCAATTGGTCTATTTACCATCCAAATCCCTTAGATTAAAATTTCATAGCTATTTGACACATTTAACTAGTAGAACTCTACTTTTGTACTTTTTACGATTTAATCTTTTTCACTTAATTAATCATGCAAACGTTAACATTTCTTAATGAAATTTTAATACGACCTTATTAACATCCCATAAACATTAAAATAACAATAAAATAATAATTTACTCATCAGATTTGTGGTCTCAAAATTACTATTTTGATTTTACTAAAAACGGGATATTACAAGAACCACCTGCATCTTAATCTGCCACAATGTGAATCTGGTGTTGCGGTCCAACAGCAAAATTTTATACTTTAGCGATGTCATTACCGTGATCGAGATAAGCAACCCGAAAAGCTCTGATACAAATTTGTGAAAAATAGAACGTCGATAATGACGATGTATTGCAAAGATAAAGAAAGAAAAATAAAGAACACATATTTTTAAATGGAAACCTTGTTAGGAAAAAAACCACGAGTAGAGGAGAAGATAATTCACTATGTTGAATTCGAATGAATACAAGAGGAGTAGACTATGTCTATTTATAGGTGTGTAAAACCATATTCTAATCAAAATAAAATAAAAGTAATGCAGTAAGGTTAAAACACCTTATTGAAATCAACATTAAACAGAGGAAGTATACTTCTATTCGAACTTCTCTTGCACATTTGTATTTTACCATTTGTATTTTATTTTATCATGAATTAGGGTCACATCTCTAACATACATTCATATCATTTGTATTTTATCTCAATGGCTTTGGCACGCAAAGCAAAATGAATAAATACATATTGACTCACTGGTTACTTAACATTTAACTAATATTAAGTTGCATTATGTGATCGGATCATAATGCGAGAAGACAAATTATATTAGTAGGTAATCTAAATGATCCATAGTCTAATAAATTAAAATTGAGCAAATTGATTCAAGGAATATATATCGTTTATCAAATACAATTGGAGAGATACCTTGTCTTGTATATTAGAGCGAATGACTCCTACGAGATAGAAATATAGGTGTGCTTGTCTGGACTGGCAATACATTGGACAAAACCCAAGTAGAATAAATCTTAGATTTTTTTTATGGATTTATTCACTTGTGACATTCATAGTGTGACTTACCTTAATCATGAGTAAGCGACTAACTATGTGTGTGTGACTCGTATACTTTGATGTGTTTAAAGTTTGAGTTCAATTGGTAACAAAGTTGAAAGCTGCTATGTTGGATATACGACTTTTACATGTCATAGCTTCATTTACTAAATTGGATTTCATTACACAATAAATGGTAAATGATATCCTCTCATAGGCATTACATGATAGGTGAAAAAGTATTGTGGCCGCGAGTAATTTTTCTAAGACAAATGATTTAATCACTATTTGTTAGTAATTGACTTTTTCATGAGTAAGCGACTATGTGTGTGCGACTCGTATACTTTAATGTGTTGAAAGTCTGAGTTCAATTGGTAATAGAGTCAAAAGTTAGTATGTTGGATATACGACTTTCGCAAGGCATAACTTTGTTTACTAAAGTGGATTTCATAGCTCAATAAATGGTAAATGGTATCTTTTCATAGGCATTACATGATAGATGAAAAATAATTGGGCACGAGTCATTTGTCTAGGACGAATGATTTAATTATTATTTGTTGATAATTGACTTTTTTATGAAGAAAGATGTAATGATTACCATGACAATTTGCATTTGAACTAATACAATAAATAAATGACAACGACAAATTAGAGAAATAGGTCGCATGTAGCACTATCTGTAGTAAATGTGTTTTCTCATTATAAACAAAAGATGACTTAGAAATTAAATGAATTTCTTTGAATTATTATTTAATTAATTATAATTAATAATTGAAGTTCAAAGTGAAAATTAAATAATTAGTCATCATTGTTTTGCTGAACAAGATAATTAAATTTATTTACTCATATATTCTAGTAAGAAAAAAGTTGTCATGACTAACAGAATTAGAATTGGATTGAGAAAATAATTTAATTTTGTGAATTAATTAAATTTATTTTAATTTATTAAATAAATAATATTTTAGAAATAAAAAAATTTATTTATTGAATTGGTTAAAAAATCTGGATAATACATATAATTGTACTCAATACATGAAGCATGCCCAATGACCCATCTTACACAAGATATTAGCCATTTTATGATAGATGTAGGTCTTTCGCAAGCCATTTTAAGATCGAGGGGAGGGAAAAATTATTATACCAAGATACGAGTCATGCTAGTTGTCAAGCATTAATGAGATACTTGGGGACTAAAAATAAATAAAGGGCCAGCCTTGGCGTAAGGGTGCAAGCCCACATGAATTTTCCTTGCAGAAGGAGCCTCTTTATATTCTTATTTTCCTTGCTTTCTCCGTTAAAAAGCCCTTAGATTGACTTTTGGCACCCTCTACCTTACCTTTGTCTAGCACGATTTACTGTTTATTTTATAAATAAAATTTTAATTTGATTCAATTCAATCTTATTTTTAATATTTTAACACTAAGGACAAATATCAAAAATATTCATGGTTTAATATTTTAATATTGTGTTAATAATTTATAAGAATTTGGTTAAATCAAAATTTAAGTCAATTTAACCTTATTTTTAATATTTTAGTGATTATATATTAGGGATAAATCTCAAAATTTTACATGAATTTTGGCCTAATGTGCAATTCTGTACCTGAACTTTGATTTTGTGTAATTCTATACATGAAATTTTGATTTGATCATATTTTGACAAATTATTAACACAATTATTGATATAATACCATCATTTTATGTTTATATATTGTATACACAAATAACTATATTTATATAATATAAAAATAATTTGATATATTTATTTCTTTAAATGTGTATAATTGAATCAAAATTAAAGTTTCACGTATATATTTGAACCACAATAAAAGTTTCATATGTATACTTGCACCAAATCAAAGTTCATGCATCAAATTACACATTGAATCAAAATTTATGTATAATTTTGAGATTTATCTTGAAACGAGATTCCAACATTTTAACCCAATGGAATTATATTAAAAATCATACCCTTTATTTTGTCAAAAAAAAATGCATACCCTTTAATTTGATTAAGTGTTTTATACGTAATTAGCTAATATTTAATATTTTTAATTATCAAAAATTAATTAAAAATTCAATTCAACCCAATGAATGAATAATCAAAAGATATTATCTATTTCATTTTGGAAGAGTTTATTATAATTATTATTATTTTACATCTAAGAAAAGAAAAGAAATGAAATGTAAGAAAATTGCATGAGCCTAAATTACATACCCACCAAACTTAGACATAAACAGGTTATTTGGCCTTGAAATATTCTATTCCGATCTTTACCAGGCTTCAACTTCGGATCTTGAGCATACACTCTCGTAAAATAAAAATATCAAATAATTATCACCCACTCCCACGAATTCAGTTTCCCAAATGTGGAGTGACAGCAGTAGCCATGAGATTCAGCCACACAAAGCTCTCCAAATCAAGCTAGATGACAAGTTCTTCTGCAGGCTAATGTCCAAGGAAACTTCCATGTCTAATTCTTCTTCAATGGTCTACTATGGATCAACTTCGGGTGCTATTCCATTCATGTGGGAATCACACCCTGGAACCCCTAAACATCCTTCCCCTCACACTTCTCTTCCTCCTTTAACTCCCCCTCCTTCGTATCATTCACCGTTGAATTCAAAATCGAAACCGGTGCCAAAAAAGAACTCGAAATCGACCCTTTTCAGCTCCATCGTTCGGAAGCTGATCAGCGCTGCTCCAAGGATAAACCATGTTTCTCCTTCAGGATGTTCTTTATTGTCTTTATCATCACGGTCTAATGCTTCCATGAATAGAAAGTTATCTCATAGACTAAGGGGCTATTTTTCATGTTCATGTTCAATATCACCCGTTCATAATTGCATGGATGATGATGATCATGCTGGTGAACGACTCAGATCATCAGCTTCGACGTTGTGTTTTGGGATTAAACCAAGGACTGTGAATGAAATTAGAGGTGGTCGGTCAATGATAAAAATGAAGAAAGCATTGCTATCATTTGTTAGCTATGACTGATCAGGTCAAGGTACTATTGCCTAGACATAAGTTAAGTAATTAATTTCATGGTATTTCGTTTTTATCATTTTGCTTTTAGGTGTAAACATCATATGTTATCTAGACTCGAGATGAATGTTAGATGCGGGCATATTCCGATATAAGTGATATTTGATCTTCAATAAATTTTTTTATATATTTCATATATTATATCTTAAAAACAAATATATATTAAACATGAATACTTGAAATAATAATAACCCTCCTAACTTAGTTTATAATTTGAGCTATTAATTTTACATTATTCAACCATCAAACTCAACAAAAACCAATAAAAAAGTCATGGTGTTGTTGTAATTTATACTAGCATTTGGTGTATAGTTTATCTCTAATTAAGTGCATTCAATTGTAAAAACAAAGGAAACCCACTACTCATTACAAGTTTAATAATTTTTAGTTATTTTTCTCTTTAATTAATTCTATTTTATTTTTAAAAATTCTTTAAAAGAAAATCAATAATCCTCTTCATAACTTTCATGTATGTGCACATGAAGATGCATGCTTTATAATTGTGGCAATAAATAACCATGTGGGACGCACTAATTCACTCTAGCCTTTGTCTTGGGTGTATGCGTTTTCAGACTAGCATGCAATGAACAAACAAAATAGGAATGGTGAAGAATCATTTAGCACTAATGTAACTTCCTTTTTAGCCACTTGACTAGGTTACCGTAGATTAGAGATATTATTAGAATGAGCTTAACTGGATTGAAATTAAGTATGAAATTTGTATCATATTAAATTGTTTAAGTTAGTTTTAGTCGGAAATTTTTAAATCTTAAACTAGAGACATTAAGATTGGGATGGATTGAATTTAAGTATAGCATCATATCATCCCTATTAATATTAAATATTTTATTTGTGTTTATTGTTACGAGTCTATCAGACACTAATTTAGTTGGATAATGATTAAATATCATTACTTTATAAAGTAAATCATATTATTTTGAAGGTGCTTTTGTTATTTTATATCTTTTATATAAAAAATAGAAATATAAATACACATAATAGGATTTGAACCCAAGCGCCTCTATAGTTTTCAACATTTGTACTTTACCATTCAACAAAAACTTTGTTAAGTATTTTAGAGAGAGTGTCCTCTTCAGGTGGGTTAAACTGTGTATTTATATGATATGGTTACTGTTCATAGATGTGACATCGTAGGTAGGTTCTCATACATGTCGACACGTACCCTATACTAGGGTTAACACGTGTTTGCATGGTGTGGGCTCGCCTATTTAATAGAGCGAACCCATATCATGCAATCTTATCATAGAAGGATGTGAGCTCCTTACATGCGAACCCTAGGTTGGAACCGTATAGAGTATGGGGGTACTTGGGTAGCGGGTTATAACAATTTGTCCACCACTTGGTTCAAAGAAGAGTTATAAAGTATTTTTCTTTGAACTTGATTTTACGAGATGAGAGGTCACGTAAGGAAAAGCTTATTATGTACGCATTATGTTTTAACTTGTAACGTACACTTTGCCATGTGTTAAGGAGTGATATAGTTGTACACAGCTGATTGTGCCCCTATTCTCGGAGACATGAATCGTTAAAGCACAATACCCTTTTAAAAGGAGGTTGCCTGAGCCTTAAAAACTAAACTGTTTGAAATTGAGATTTTGGAAAAGAAGCCGTTGTTGAGAAGAACAACATCAGAGGTAATTTTCTTAAAATTTCCATCGTTCTTGTGATTTTTTCTGGGTTTATTAGAACATAATGGTTAGGACAAGAGGAAGTGGTTTTGTTATTCAGGACATCTCTTCATGACATCGTGAAATAAGTACTTCGGTGGAGGCAAAAGCTTATGTTTGCACAACCAAAGAGGAAGAAATGAGTCGCATTTTGGCTACTCGGGGAATTCAAATACATGCTTACAATTTTTTAATTCTTGAAGGATTAAACCGACTGAGCGATACCACCGATGGGAGTTTCCTACTTCCACTGTATGTGATAGAGGTAGGTTTCCATTTACCACTCCACCCCTTCTTCTACCACCTTCTTGATGACAATAGGATAGCTCCAAGGTAGTTATCTGGCTTTTTGTGGTGGGTCAAAATGACATATTTCATTAGATGTAGTCGATAGGAAGAAGTGCCATTGATTTTCATTTTCCAGAATTTGTACCAACTAAAAGCGTGCAATCGGGGTGGTTCGGTGGGTTTGTTTTATTTATCTCTTCAAGATGTAGAATCAATCATCTCGAATTAGTCTTCGAACCTTTGTTTAAATTGCTGTAAGTACATATGGGTTAAGTATAAGCTTAAAAGTGGTTTTGAATTTTCGACTGAATGGTCAAAACCTAGCAAGAGTATGTGCTTGAAAAAGCGAGAAATTATATATAAATGTGCTTGAAAAAGTGAGAAATTATATATGAAATTGGGTGGGGTCAGTATTATAGACTTCGCAAGGGTTGCATACTAAATTTAGAGGAGGTGCTAACTGTTGGGAATGTGTTTCAGCATTGCCTCCTAAATCTGAGCCCTAATGGATGCCAGCCTATTGATAATGGTAATGGTGTGAATACCGTGAGAGTACTATCTGCGTAGTTTGCGTGGCCACATGGAGGCACTGATGATTTGGGGCTCATACTCTTAGGGAGGAAAAAGGAACCTAAGAATTATTTTTATAGTTTTTGTAAACTAAAGCCTTGTCCCTGGTTCTCGAAACCTTCAGGGGATCCAGAAAGTGGTGCGAACCTCTTTATGGTAATTGATAGTGCTGATAATACATTTGTTGGTGATGCAGTCATAGTTCGCGGTGTTGAAGAAAGTTCAGAAGAATCCACCAATTTATCTAAAGAGATCGACGATTACGTGGACGTGTGATCCTTTATACAAAATATGCTAGGTGGTCCCTCATTACTACAGTTGGGGAAGGGAGTTCGAGCAGTAGAAAGAAACAGAAGACTATTGCAGGAACTACTAACCTTGTATTGAGTAGTGAAGATGAGGGTAGTCCAAAAAGGAAGCTTCGTCGAAAGAAATAAAAAGATCGTGTTGCAACATCTGGTGATGTGACCCCTATTGTTACAGTCCCTACTATAGTTCCTTCTCCTTCTAACTCTCCTTTTGATCTTCAAGCACCACTAAAACCACCAACTGTAGATACATTCGGTGTAATTGTTGATTATGGCCCTCCTAGTGTTTCCATGAAGTTTACTGCTTTTGTTCATGAAACATGAACATTATTCCCATGTCGTGAGCATCTTAGCATGCAAAAATTTTCTTATAGTCCTAGTGAAGTGTGTAATAGCTCGAATTTGGGGCTAGTCAGAATAGTGGTTTCAGGACCACAAATTCGATAAGAAAAAATTATTTTCATTATATTTTTATGGTTTAGGTTTCAAAAAATGAGTTCGTAAAAATTTCGTTCGAAAATTTTGACGTTTGGGCACTCAATTTAGTCAAAAGGACTAAATTGTAAAAAGTGMAAAAGTTGAGTTCTATATGTTAGAGGTGTCCAATTGTTATGAAATTTTAAATTGGATGTATTTATATGGTAATTAGACCATTTTTTAAGTTTGTGGACAAAAATGGGTATGGTTAGACAGACATGTTTCCAAAGTTTTTCATTAATGGCATTTTGGTCATTTAGTTATTAAAATGAATTAAAAACAAAATTAAAAGCTGATTTTTGTCCATCTTCTCCATAAGGCCAAATTTAGTAAGGGGGAAGCCATGGTTAGGGTTTTCAAGCTTCCAAGCTCGATTGTAAGTCCGTTCTAGCCCTGTTTTTAATGATTTTTACGTTTTTGAAATCCTCGTAACAAGATCTAGCTATTTCTACCATTATTTTGAA
>CM025255.1:34179658-34189729 GCA_013677275.1 Gossypium schwendimanii
TAGTGGCGCCACCTATGAGAAAGTTACCACCCCCATTGACATACTATTTTGGTATTTAATCCTACTGGTGTACCATTTTGATATTAAATATTTTTATATTAATCAGGTAAAAAAGCCTGTCAAAATCAAAGCAGAAAAAGATAAAGGAATTGCTGAAGCCCATGCATATGTTGTAAGCGAGGTTAGAGAGACTTTTGGTGGACTCAAAGAGGTGCCATTTTAGGCATCCAAGTGGCTCATAGTCCAATTGATATCTCTAATGTTCTCTTGGGTAAATTATGTGATGCAAAGGTGGACTTCGACATCCTCAATCCTTCTGGTCCTAATTGAGAGGCTTTTAAGGTGGAAAATTGAGCAATAGTTTTATTGCCAACATGTACTCTTGCAACTATGGCTTCAGGACAAAAGGGTCATGAAGGAGAAGATAAAGCTGACACTGCTACCAGCTAAAGTGTTTAGAGTATTTTTACGAAAATTTCTTTTCTTTTTTAATTCAAACAATATTTTGAGGTGTAATGGTATGAATGTATTTTATGTGTTTCTCAGTTACTGGTAATTGAATTATTCTTGAGAAATTTCAATTTTCGTTAAATTCATAATTGAGAATAACTTGTACAAACACATTTGAACTGAACTTCAAAATAAATGTTCTTTTAAGGCGAAGCTAATCACAACACTTCTTTAAAGTGGACTTAAAATAAATCACCTCTCTAAAGAAAAGCTGATGATCACACCACCTTAAGGTGAAATTAAACTTAATCACTTCTTTAGGGCGAAGATGATGATCACACCTTTTTAAGTTGAACTTCAACTAAATCACCTCCTTAAGGCAAAGATGATGATCATACCTGTTTTAAGGTGGATTTTATTGGATAAAATTCAGTTTAAAAATAGTGTTTTTGTACAACAGAAAAATAAAAATTTGAAAATGAAGACTGTTTGTGATATTTATAGCAATAATTTTTTCTCAAAAAATACTTATGCTTTAAGCGATACGGATCCTAGACATTCTCGGCTTTCAACCAAACGACCTTCTCCATTATTCTTGTATATTAATTGCTTCGAGTGTGGGCTCGAACAATTTTGAATCAAACACAGGATCATAAATAATTTTCTTACTTTCAGTAGGAAAGTAAATCTCTCTTTCTTATAGAAACCGTTTTCCCAGAAAATATAATTTATGCTTAGATATAAATTCTAACTATTTTCAGGCAGAATAACAATATCTCAAAGTTGTGTGATTTTAGCCCTACAAGTGTCATCTATTTATAGAGATAGATAGAGAAACACTAGTTGAATTAGTAGAATACAAATAATACTTATTTAATAAAAAAATCAATCCCATATTTGAATTGTGAGAGAAGTGCAACTAATCCTAGTTAATTATACTAGTGTTGTCTCCCCTCATACATATTATGAGGGGTTTTGTGTCTCTCCTGTGCCTGATACAATTATATGTGCTTCATTAACTTTTAATCCAACATTTTATAATTTAATCCAACTCAATACTTGTTTTTCTATTTCCCAAAATAAATATTATTTATTTAAATAAATAAATTTTTAATTAAATAATTTTTTAGTCCAATTTTACTTCCGTTAAAGTCATGGAAACTTTACTGTAAAATAATGTATGAGAAAATATATTTAACTTCTACATTCAATGGATTCAAAATGACCAATTAATTCAATTTTATTTTCGAACTTCAATTATTTAATTAAATAATAATTCAGAAAAACTTAAATTAATTCTCAAGTCATTTTCATACTTAGTGAGAAACCACATTCATTCCAAATATAACTCATTTCTCTACCTTTATCAATTCTTTCCATTTATGTTCATTTAATTTAACATGCAATTCATTTCTGGTTTCAACGAGCGAGCGAAGGAACCGATTGAACATATATAATTAGGGCTTAAATGATTTATAATTAAGTTCCAGCTTTTTGCATATTAATTATAAGCTCATTTAGTCACAAAGTCATTTCACTATTGTGAATGATGCTACATACTGCAGAAGTCATATACCCAATACATCAGCTTTTGCTTCCTTATCTATTTGAACTTAGGTTTTTACTTACATCAAAATATACGAGTCACACATACATAGTCCATCATTCACTCTGGATTAATGTATGTCACACTATGAACATCACAAATGAATAAATCCATGAGCGAATTTAGGATCTATTCTACTTGGGTCTTTTCCGATGTACTAACAGTCTAGTCAGTCACATCTACGTCTCTATCTTTTGGGAGTCATTTGCTCTAATTCTCAAGACAAAACATCTCCCAAATTGGACTTGATAGACGACATATTAGTCTTTCAATTAGTTTTCTCATTTTCGATTAGACTAAGAACATTTTAGGTTCATCTACTAATATAAGTTGTCTTTTCATAGTACATTCTGACCACGTAATACCGCTAGTATTAGTTAAACATTAGATAACTAGTGAGCTAATATTTGATTCCATTTTTCTTTGCATGCAAAACCATTGAGGACAATATATAACGGGTATTAATGTAATTCCTAAAAAAATTATTAAACCAATTTGTTTAAAAAAAGTACAAGTATACAAACAAATGAACTACACTTAAGGACCATATCCAACCATCTCCCACTTGCCATAGTGAAATGGATGAGTCATATTTCACATTCTCATACTCTCCATGTGTTTCTCAAAACTCTAGTTAATAGAGTTTTGGTAAACGAGTTCGCAACGTTGTCCTCTGGTGCAACTTTGACTACATTCAAGATTTCATCTACTACTATCTACTACTACCTTCATTATGATGTAATATTTTCTAACAATAGGTTTCGTTCTCTTGTGGTTTCTAGTTTCTTTGGTGTTAGCTACTGTCACACTACTATCACAATTCAATATGATAACTTTTTCCATACCGGGAACGACTTCAAGATTCATATTGAAATTTTGAAACCATATTGCTTTTTTTGTAGCCTCAGAAGCAACCACATATTCTGCCTCCATAATGGAGTCAGCAGTACAACTCTGCTTGACACTTCTCCACTCTATGGATCCGCCACTTAGGATAAAGACACAACTTAATGTTAATTTCATTGAATCCCAACATGTTTGAAAGTCAGATCCAGTATATTCGATAGAAGTAAGATCTAGCTTTTCTTGGACTACAATTGTAACAACCCAAAATTGGGCCTAGAAGTTTTGAGGGTATCTTAGGAATTTTAGCTTATATGTGCTCGAAATTTCATAAGGTTGGCAATCAATAATGTTTTCGACGATGGCTATTAGGAAATTAAGTCAATTTTTGAAAATGAGTTTAAAATACCTTTAATTTTTAAAATATGACTGATTTGTAAAAGAGTCAAAATTGAGAGTTTTTATGAAGCAATTTACCCAGATTTTAAAATCAACCTAATAACCCCTCTTCTCCAGTTTGTTTTCACGAAATTTTGCTCCTCACTTTACTTGTGTCGTCCCTTCTACTCTCCCATTTCTGCCAATTGATTTTTACTTCCAAATCCTAATCCTTCTTTATTTCCAACATCCTTTGAACCATAAATCTCAATTTGAACCAAGAGAAACACCCAAAAACCTTACTAATCCCATCATCTTCTTCAAGAGTGGGTTTTCTCAAATTTGCGTCAAAGCTTGTTTTTCTTCCATCAAAGGTAACCATTGCCTTTCTAATAGTTTTAAATTATATCTAGTCTCTTGAACTGAATTATTAGCCATTAAAATGTATGTTTTAAATAAAAGTCAAAAATTTGGTTGTTAATGGAGAATTTTAGGATTGTGGATTAAAATGTGGTTGCAAAGTGTTTTTCAACTTGTTTTTAAAATGATTAGAAAATTTATAAAGTTAATTTGAAGTTTTGTTAAGAATTTCTCAAGTTTTAATGAACTTTCGTCATAATGGCCAAAACTTGTCGAAAAATGTTGATACCATAAACTGAGTAGTTTTGTGTAGTTTAAAGGTTGGAAATTAGTTCTAGTTGAATATGTAGATGAATGGAACTTGTTTTGTGTGAAAATATTAAGTGTAGGCCGAGATATTCAAATTTAAAGTTTTTATGTCGAAGGTTTGGGTTAAAAGAAAATGTAGCTTAGATTATTATTTTTAACTGTTTAAGGTGAGTTAATGACTGATTCTTGATTTTATGTTTGTGTGGTTTGTCTTGTTGAAGTGTCGGAGTCAATATGACCTTCAACGAGTAGAGACAAAGCTAAAGAAAAGCTTGTTTAAGCTTTTGATTTTTCGGCAAAAGCATATTTCTTGTGAGTGTTTTGGAATCACTACTCATAAATGATTCATTGTGTAATTGGGAATTTAGAGGTAGCCTAAAACCCTACTCTAATTTCTGAGAGTAAGTTTTCTCACACCTATGATTAAATATGATACATGTGTTGTAACACCCCAAACCAGGCCTAGACGTTATGGTCAAATCTGGCGATGTCACATGGAATGGGATTTGAAGACAAGATTGTCGAGTTAAAACCGTTACAGTTAGTTAGCTTTTATTTAATTCAGAAAAATAAGTACTAGTTGATTTACTTTAAAACTTGTCTCTTAGCAGAAGCTTTTGTAACCAATTAATTTAGGGAAAATCATTTATATTTACAAAAACTTAGTTTTTAGAAAAATAGTGTTTTGTTGAGTTGCAGTTTTAAAAAAAAATCCATAAAAATAGTATAAAGTCCCAAATTTAAAGCCAACCAGTCCATAGTCCAAAAGTTACATCAAAAACCCCAAATAAGTAATAAATTCTAGGCATTACCGGAAAATAGTCTAAAATTTACGTGTGGCCACAGTCGAGTCCTCCGCTGCACCGACCCGTCAAGTCTAGAGATTACCTGTACAGATTAAACAGAAAAAGGGTAAGTTTTCGCAAACTCAGTGTGTAATCCCCATAGAAAACATGCATACAGATATTCAACAGAATTCAGTTAGATATAGTCTGGGGTCTAGGCCCATCACAAAATCAGTTTGGGCCTTAGCCCATTCAAATACAATCTCAGAAATACATTGAGGCCTTGGCCCATACGATACAGAATGCAGATATAGTAAATCAGAATCCTACCTACTAGTATAGGTGATCATGGGTTGGGCTACTCGGCCCGGCCCGACAGCCTGCTCGAATAATGGGAGGGTTTAGGTAAAAATATAGGCCCGAAATATGGGTTTAGGCAAAAAAATGAGGCCCGTTTAGAAAACAGGTCGAGCCTCAGGTAAAACTTTTTTGGCCCGAGACTAGCTCAGCCCGGCTCGAATTATATATTAAATATATTTATTTTTTATTTTTAATCAAATATATTTTTTATTATATATTTTTTATATATTAAATATATATTTAATATGGGTCGGGCTGAGCCGGGCTCGAGCTTAGCAATTTTCTCTCGGGCAAGGCTTGGACAAATTTTTAGGCCTATATTTTGGGCTGAGCCAGGCTCGAGCCTAGAAAATAGGCCTAAAATTTTTTCTAGACCCGGCCCGAACCCGACTCGGCCCATGATCACCTCTACCCATTAGCCTTTACACACCATTTCCGTCCAACCCTACACATCATGTGGGGATTAAATCAACCCACCCATCCATACACATCATGTTGTACTGAAATGCGGCACATAATCAAAAGGTTGCAGCTGAGCCACCAGATAACAGGCTTAATAGCCTTTCAGACACTTCCTCCAAATATCATCAAACCACCCCGATGCAATGCAAGATACAAAATATGTCATGTCATTATGCAATTAATAGTACATACATTCGGATATAATTAGTCATGCTCAGTATAGAAATCAGTCAGACAGATCACACATATAGCGATCCGAGTAAAGCTTATCGACCCTACAGTAGGTCCACAGTCGACTTGGGCGACCCGTGCAACCTTACAGAACTTTTCAGAAAAATGGGCTCACACGTCCATATGGCCCACTTGGCCCAAATTGGCCTTGGCCGCGTGATCCATTTTTAATGTAACCCGTGCTAGTTGATTATTCATATATGTTTTCACTATTTACTTATATGTTCCTTCAAAACTGTCTACTTGAGTCACTGTTACTAAATTATTTATATCTTGAGCTACAGAATTTCAAATTAAGATCCGCTTCATATCTTTGAAACTAGACTCAAATACCTTTCTACCATAAAATTTTAAGAATTTTTTATTTAGCCAATAAGTACAGTAAAATCTTCAAACTTACACATGTTCTGCTGTCTGACAGCTTCGATCCTTCTTTGCTAAAAATTAATCATCTCTTAGTAAAAAATTTGGATGAACTTTCCATTTGCTTCTATTAAAAATACACTCATTATTAATTTAAACATGTAAATTTTAACCCCTAATTATTTTTCTCCATTTTTTGATAATTTTCCAAAGTCAGAACAGGGAAACCCAAAATAATTCTGACCTTGTCTCACAAAGTTTATTATATCTCACGATTTACAATTTCATTACTTACATCATTTCTTCTATAAGAAACTAGACTCAATAAGCTTTAATTCCATATTTTTTTCATCATCTAATTTGATTTTCACAATTTATGGCGATATTTCAAAATTAGCCTACTACTGTTGTCCAAACAGCAAGCAATTTTAGCTTTTCGCTGAATCCCATTTTTTTTTATGTTTTGGGTACACATCTGGTTTTGTTTGATGCTAAAACAGTCCCCAAGCACTCCAAAATCTATAATCAAGATACTCAACATCAATTTAATGGATTTACAAGTGAATTGACAACCACCAACGACAACCCTCTGTTTAACTATTGTTAAGATGCGAACACTAAATTCACCAGTCTAAGCCTCCCCCTACTTCCAAATCGTAGGGAAAAAACATTACCACTTCAGTCGCTAAGAGATTCATGATAGAAACGAATAGAAACACTTATTGAAACTTAGCGAGCACTAACCGCGTGCGAAAATAAAGGAAAATAAATGGATTAGGGAAAAACTAAGAAGAAGAAAAAGAAGAGAAAGATAGAAAACTCAAAAAATTTTGGCAAGAGGAGAGGGAGAAGAATAGACGGTAGAATTTTTTTGGAAAATAGAGTCAAAGTTCAGTTATGGAAAAAAATAAAATAAAATCTTGATAACCCCCAAAATCCCTTAATCTTCTCCCTTAATTCCCACTACATATCCACTACTCAGAATCCCCCTATTACACAACTCTATCCCAAAATCTGAGCAAAAAAAAAAAAATACCTTTGCCTACATAGGGATTCAAACATAAGACCTCCACCATAATAACACACCATTTAACCACCAGACCAACAAGAGTAAAGCCTAATTCATTCAAAATACCAAAATTTGCCCAAGCGAAGGCTTGAACTTAAGACCTCCTAAACACTCCCAGAACACATAACCACTAAAGCTAACAGATATTTGTGTCATATTTTCACAATAACGAAATTAGAAATTTTAGGGCGTTACATGTGTGCTTGTGCAATTGTGAAAATATGAACATATATGATATGTTATAACATGTGCTATAAGCTTGTGATAACTGTTGTGAAAGCAAATATGTGGGTATGTTATTCATACCATGTGACAGTGATTATAATGTGTTAACAATGTGAATATATAGTGAATATGTGTGAAAAATCGGTAAGTAAATATGTTATAATAATGTGGATATTTTGGCCTTGTGATTTTATGAGACTGTTGGATATAGTTGGCATGACATAGAACTGTGAGTACTCATATTTGTGATGTGATTTTGGGGCATTAAGGCCCAGGGACATTTTTCGAAGAGATAAGGGAATATGAGTTAAGCTTCATTCACTAGGGTATATGTGTTTGGTGCATTGGAGAGTGTTAGCTATATGCTTCACTTATGGGACATGATCAACTCTCTGAGTCATTTTAGTGTGTTGGAGATCTGTGTATTGAATGTGTGGTGATAGAGTTCACATTATGTTTCATAACCTCAAGAGCCAAACTATCATATAATGTGACTGAGTGTGATTAAATATAGCTTATATGTGCTAAGATATATGCTTAAATAATCATGTGGTTAATGTGATAAATGTGTAATAGTATAAATGAAAGATGATTAAACGTGTGAAATATAATATTAGCGTTAAATATGTTATGAATATGTGACATGTCTGCTAGGTTAATGCATTGACTTGTTTGCATAGTGGTTTTTCTGAGCATTCGCTAAGCTTGTTGAGCTCACCCACTCCTTTTTAACCATTGTAGATAAGTAGTGCCGGTGTGAGCAGAGTGGTCTTGAGGGGTGATCCAAGCCAAAAACTTTAGATGCTATTCGTAGGTGTTATTTGATTTTTTTTTTTTAGGGAATAAAAGGCAATGTAGTAGATGTTATGTTGGCTCTGCTATGATTTTTGGTTGTTTGCATGCCTATTGTGCTTAGGAACTTTGTAGACTTTAAATATGATGTTTAAGACTGTTATTTGAGACATTTCGGTGTTTACTTTATGAAATAATTGATGCATGATGTTTTGGACTAGTTTAGAATGACCTATGTGATGATATATATTGTGTTTTTAAGGTCTGGAACAGAGGTATCGATATTCAAGTTTTAAAAATGATACCTCTGCAATTTTAGAAGTGCAAGAACTCAATTTCGCTAGTTGGTATCGATACTCGGGGTAAAATTATCGATACTTTTTCAGTGGTATCGATATTTTTTGAAAGTTAGGTTTTCAAGACAAGAAACAGTAAGCTAATTTGGTATTGACTTTCCAAGCGGTATTGATACCATTTGAGAGAATTACCGATACCACTCTACCAGTATTGATACCTGCGTAACAGTTTTGGAAAATTTTGCTAAATGTTCCTATTGCATGATTGATACCTATTTTATGATTATTCAATGAATGTTTAGCATGATTCAACTTCCTTATAGAGTGAATGAGTTATGTTTCATGTGAATGCTATTATGTTAAAAGAAAAAAAAGGATGCATGTGTAATAATGTAATAGTTTGTGATGAGTACAAGTGGTAGACGATGGTGTAGCATCCTAGTATTCGGGTTCGGCGACCAGCCCAGGTATAGGGTGTTACAACAAATTTTAGCTTTTCTTTTTCTTCTTTAAGGAAAATAAATTCTTCCCTCAAAGAATCACTCAATTGACACAATATCTCCATTTTCTTTAACATATGATTTTAAGAATCCTTTAAAAATTTAAAAGGAACATCATAATTATCTAAATCTTCTTTAGAGTTTGTTGGAACATTAGAATAGTAGCAATAAAAGCAACATAGTCGCTCACATCTTCATCTGCACCAAAACTTTCTTCATCACTCTAAGTGATTGTGAGTGATTTCTCCTTCTTCTTAGTATTATCACTTTCTGATTCTAAGTGATCAAATCTCTTACATTCATAACATTGAACATCCTTCTTCCTTATCTCACTAGTATCTATTTTAGTTTCCTTGTTAGTGAACCTTTTCATGCTTTTTGTGGGCAAGGCTAATTGCTTTTTTATCTCATCAATGTCCTCCATTGTCTATTTTTGTAACACCCCTAACCTGGCCCAGACATTATGGCTAGATCTAACGATGTCACATGATAGGGTGTTTGAAAACCGTGTCATCGCATTAAAACCATTTCCATTGAATTCCTTATCTTAATATCTTATTAGTTCCAAAATTGTGTTGCTCATGTAATCGATAGTTTCAAAACGTTATTTGTTTGCGAAAGCTTTTAAAACAGATTAAATAATCGTGCATTTAGGAAAAACATTTGTTTCTTTTGAAAACCGAGGTTTCCTAATACTAGCAGTTGTAATCCATAAGGTAAAGATAATTAAAACCCAAAACCAGAGTCCGAAAGTCCAATTACAACCCAAAAACTTAGCCAGTAAAAATAGAATAGAAATAAAACTAATTATCGTAAATATGGGTTAAAAACTATAAAAGTCCAAAACCGTGGTCACTGTCGAGTCTTCTGCCGCACCGATCCGTCTAGATCTGGGGATTACCTGAGCATATTTAAACAAAAGGGGTGAGTTTATGAAAACTTAGTGTGTAATCCCACAAAAAAAAACAATAGTAAATCACAGTGCACAGTTAAAGTAGTCCTGGGCCTAAGCCCTTTTTCAGTATCAGTAACAGTTTGGGCC
>CM025255.1:34202972-34218429 GCA_013677275.1 Gossypium schwendimanii
TTCATTATTTATGTTGTTATTTTGTTAATACAATAATTTTGCCATCTTCGTACATTGTAAATATTGCTACATAGACTCATTCATTTTTTTGGCACAAGCGCATAAAAAATAATTAAAACTGAGGCAATGTTCGTTGTTTTAGGGATTCGAAGAGTTGTGCACCTAACTTACGGGGTATGGCCTCTTCTTAGAACCCAAATAACCAAACATCCTATTTAAAATTCAAGACACGTAGGACTTAGGTAATAATCAAATGATGAGTATTCTTGTTTTCGAGGATTCGAGATATCGTGCCCTAACTTACTGGACATGATCTTTTTTTCTCGATTAACTCTAAATAAGAAGACCCTTTCCATAAAATTTAATTTAGTTAGCGATATTTTAATCAAATCATGCAATAAGGGGATTGTATTTTAAATTTTCTTTGAATTCTCAATTCTCGACACTATGACATGAAGTAATCAATTAGGTACCAATTTTAGGAGTTATGAGGGTGCTAATCCTTCCTTGTACATTCTTGGATTTTGTAGACCGAAAATCATCATTTTAGTAAATCTAACCTTTTATTAAAATAATCAAATTTCGAGATAATACAATCACACCTAATAAAAAGGATTAGTGGCAACTCCATCTTTGTTTTAAAAAAAATATAAAAGGTCGATTTCCAAAAAGGTTTCGACACTTTGAATTTTAAAAATTTAGTAAAAGAAGTTCATTAAAGGCAAGGAATAGATAAAAAAAAAATCGTGGGTAATACTTTCCTTACGATCTATTATTCCTTACGGAAGTCACAGATGCACTCTTATGCTTTTTTTTTAACCATCCTTTGTCTCTATTATACTTATTTTTCTCCCTTTGAACATTTATCCCTCTAAATTCCTTTCAAGACTCTCTTTCACTAACCTTTCAAAAAAACAATGAAAGTCTTAAAACTCATGTCCTCCTTTGCTATCACCAAAGAAAACTACGCTTCCAATTACAATAATTTCCAATGTTAGGCTTCCATTAGTTGTTTCAGTCTTTTGATAAAAACCTGCAATGGAAAGAAACATGGTCTGAAGGAAGGAAGAGTTGTGGGGCTAAAGAATGGAAGAGTTTGAATCTTATGATGAAAGAATTTCAATGGTCTTAATGTGTTTGTGATTCCCTAAAAATGTTCACAGATTACCATATAATAGTTTTTCAAAAAGCATAAGAGTGCACCTATGATTCCCGTAAGGGATAAAAAGATGTGAAGGAAGACTACCCATTATGGAAAACTATTTGAGAATGCCAAACTCTCAGGTAGCACTTTCAAGAGCTCTCTACAACATTTCTTTCTTCCTGTTGAAGGTTAAGTAATACCCCCATGATGCCATCCAACTCTACTCAAGCTCTTTGAAAAGAAATAGTACAAGGGTTGTTTGCCTTAAAGACCATAGTTGTGGCTTTCCCCAAACTTGTGCAAACAAAGAGTGGAGAAAATAGTTCTAAAGCATCTTCATAATAACAACTGAAAAATAGAACAATTTCCTAAACACTTCAAAATCATAAACAATGGAACAAAGAATAGAAAATGTGCTCAAAGAGGAACTAGTAGTGAGCATCTCACATTACTTGAACCTAAACTACAGCTCGATACTTATAAACTCACTATAATAGTCTGAAAAGCAGTTCTAAAAATACCTTTGGTAGTTACAACTGAAATATAAGCACTAAAGGGCCCTCCAAACATCTCCTTCTTAATGGTGACAGGATCGCTCTTAGAAGATGCACTCGTAGAAGGATGAGCACGAGAAAATGTCACTCCTCATGAGTGAACAATGCCTCATCAAGTTCAAAATCTAGCAAACACGAGAAAATCAATCCATGAGGCTCCTAGAGTTCCCTAAAAGACTTTAGAATTCTAAAGGGACCATATCTGTGTAGAATGATCCGAAAGTTCTAGAATACTTCACCATTATATATCATTTAATGAGTTAGGTGGAAAGGTTCTAAAATTAGATCTTGAACGTCGATTAGGATCAATTGTAACTGTTGGATCGCTTAGTGCTTGCCTATATAAGGAGAGGTTCCCTGCCTTATTTCTATCCAAGCTAGTTTATTTAAGTAATAGAGATACTTCCATATTCTCACAACTCCTGTATTATTTTTTGTGCTAATCTATATTCCTTTTTTCATTTCTTTTCTACGCTGAGTATGCCAAAGCCACCCTGAGAGAGGATCAAAGGCTTACTTAAGCTCACTTCTGGAAATCGAGTCTAAGGTTGCATGTTTGCATGGCTAAAGTTCTAAGCATTTGACACAAATGTAGTCTTAGTTTGAGCCCTCTTTTGTCTCAAGCCTGTAGAATTTCTAGCTCTTTTTTGAGAAACCTTTCATTGAAGTTACCCAACATTGAATCCATGAAGTTGGCATCCATGGATCATTGAGTATTGCTTGAAGTCCCTACACAAGAAGAAGAAACAGTTAGGTCCTACATGATGCTTAAAAATGAGTAAATGTTAACAAATATGCACACAAACTTATTAAGACAATAATTAAGACATAAGGTGTCCATTAAAAAGGCCCTCTAATGATTATCAAGTTATTTCATCGTTGATAAATATAGTTCCTAAGGGTTTATGCATCCACGACTGCATTCAAAGGATGGACATCCAAGGGAACTCCCTCATTATCTAAAGATAGCTTGATGAAAAAATATAATATACTACCAGCCATTTTTTGCTGATGGGAATGGAGGAGATAACCTCTGCTAATGTCTCTACAAATCTTGCATCAACATGAACAACTGCATTAGTTCCTTCAAAGTCAACAGCTATAAAATATCTAGGCTCCCTGCTAACTCTCTCTTTCGGGTAATAATTAATCTCCACCACCTTTTGGACATTGCTGTATGACATATACCACATTCAATCTCATCCAGACCCCCTCCAAGTAGTACAAGATTCAAGGTTCAAGGTTCAAGAATCAAAACCAGCAAAATTCTTGCCATCTCAGCATCACAATTATGAGGCCATGCTTAACTAATATGGACCCTCCCATCATTATTACGAAGCCTTTTGTAAAGTCACTCATTTGGTAAGCATTCAAACTCATCCCTAGCAAATGAAATAGCTATACCTTTTGAAGTGTAATGGTGTGAGGAACAATTAAAGCACTCCCCTTATGGAGGACATTGTACTAAACCAAAGCCTCCTTACTACTATCTAATTGTTGTTTAAATTTGTAGCTCTTGTTTAGGGGCATACTTCGTACAATGGGAAAAATCAAAATCTTCTCTAAACTTATGCTCCACGATGATGTACTTACGTCAATCCAAACTTAGGTTACTAACCTTCTTATATAATAGGTTATCGACAAGCTACCCTTGTCACTTAGAAAAACACACTAGCCTGAAATACAATATTTAATTTAATTGGGTCAAACTATAGAAATTTTGAAATAACATTAATAATGGAACCTCCTCACACTTGCTACATAAAATCAGAAAACCTTACCAATATCCACCATGAACAGCCCATAAGTTGTCTAAGGGCTACACGGTAAAAATTTAGCACCTCACCGATGAAACTTTGTAGAGGCAGATGAAACCCAACCCCCAAAATGTATAATGGCAAGTAAAACCCAAGCTTTCTTCCATCATGACTCAACCCACTCATAAACTCAATGGGTATTCACCACAAGGGATGTTAAATTCATATAAATGGTTTTCTGGTTGAATCCCAGAATATACCAACAACTAATGCGTCTCATTAATATTGGTCGTGGACTCGAGTGGAACACTAGCAACTACCTCCCTATTCGAATGTAGAGTTTTATTCTCCTTCTGACCATCCTCACCATTGGCCCTACTACCATCTCTCCCCCTTGATTACCACCAGCCATTAACAATATACGAATAGAAACTCGAAAAAAAAAGGAATAAAACTTTCACTTGTCCTCTAATGACACTTAAACAAAACCCATGAAATTTTCTGATCAGCGAAGAAGCAACAAAGATGAAACAAGAATGGAAGGTAAATGACCCACTCATTAAACTCAATGGGTATTCAACACAGGAATGCTAAATTCATATCGATGGTTTTCTAGTTGAATCTAACGACAAAGCAACAACTTAATCATCTCATTAATGTCAATCATGGGCTAGAGCATAACACTGACAACTACCTCCCTCTTTGAATATGGAGTTCCCTTCTACCTCTGATTACCTTTACCATTGGCCCTACTACTGCCTCTCCCCTTCTATTATCATTGGCCATTAACGATATACGAATAGAAACTCGAACAAAAAAAAAATAAAACTTTCACTTATCCTCTAATGACACTTAAACAAAACCCGAGAAATTTCTTGATTAAAGAAGAAAAAACGGGGATGAAATAAGAATGAAAGGTAAAAGATAAAGGAAACAATATTCTAAAGAAAGAGAAGCTTGAAAACTTTGAAAAATTTTCAACATAAGTAAAGAATTAATGTTCAAATTTTAAGATACTTAAAGCCTCCTTAATCAAACTACACCTTCAAAACAACTGCAAACACAACGTTTCGTGGACCACTTTACACTCAACATGTGCCACCTAAAAAGACCTAACAACAAAGTTTATTATTATCACCATTTCCTAATGATGTGTTGTAATGTACGATAATCAACGCACATGTCTAAAATGCTCAATATGTGATACATTATCCTCCTAGTGTTACTTTCACATGTGAAAAGCTACCTCTTTAACCCCACAAACTGTTGAAGCACCAAACCCTCTAGAACCCCTTCATGAGCTTTACAAGTAAAAGTTTAACTATGACACCTAGTACATCATTTAACCCTTAGGAAGGTCTCCAGGTAGGCCATATTATAACCTTACCCCTTAATCATGGGAACAATTTTTATACCTCGCCACTTGTGACTGTAAGTTGTAGCTCTTCCACCTCGCACATCCTTTAACCTTTAGAAATGTTTCAAGGTAGGCCACTTCATAACCTTGATCAAGGGAAATCATTATACCTCACCAATAGGATACACATGACAGAACACGCATGCCATCCACGTAGAGCCCCTCTAAACGACTCTTTAAAGTGACCTCTCACAAGACACCTCTCAATTGGGATTACTTTCTTAAAAACCCTCACCTAAAGATGAACAAGCTCACATGTCACCCAGTGTGTAACACCCCAAACTTAGCCTAGACGTTATAGCAGAATCTGGGAATGTTACGAGGAAATGTTGTAAATCTGTCTTTTTTTAAAAAAATATGTTGTTGTGCTTACCAATTAAACCGTCAATTGTTTACATTTTCAATTTAAACAAATAATTTGTAGCGAAAGTTCTTAAGTCGTTATGTTTTAAAAACCTGAGTTTGTTTTCTCGAAAACAATTAATTTCACAAATCGTATTATCACATGTCATACAAGATATTTCAAATTAAAAATCCAAATCCAAAATTTAACCCAAATGTCCAAAGAGTCCTAAAATTAAAAAACTCTCAAAACTAGAAAATTCAAGTAAATTTTATGTAAATAGAGTTTTACAGAAAAGTTGTTACATTTGAGGTTCCGTCGCACCAACCCGCCTAAGTTTGAAGGTTACCTAAATGAAACAGACAAACAGAGATGATTTTTGATAACACAGTGTGTAACGCATACATAAACATAAATTCAAAATCACTCTCATGGTAGAACAGATACAGACGTAAATCTTTTGCAGAATTAAAATTGTAACAGATTCACGTAGATACAAATATACATAATCCTACCCCCATCCTCTACACACCAACTCCGACCATCCCAACACACCACGTGGGGAATGAAACACCCACCCAGCCCTACACACTGCATAATGTTCATACGATACTTTTCAGAATAATCGTAGCATTGTTGCAAGTATATTGGTGAAATACTGCCTTACACAAAATACTTCCTCCTCATAATGCAAAACCTACCCTATAACCAGATACAGACAGAGCATTAGATAAAACAGAATAACAGATACCAGAATGTATATCACATGCATGCTCATATAATGAATACTATACATGCTCATACATAGCAGAACATATCATACACATCATTCTACACAAAACTCATGTAGATGTTATTTACGTCAATTTCAGTCTAACAGTGTGACAGATTTCATACTTTAAGGTTATACCACATATACCGACCCTACAGAAGGCCCATAATTGATCAGGACGACATGTACGACTCTAGAGAAAATTTCTAACATTTGGGCCTACACGTTCGTATGGCTTGCTCGTGTGGCCCACAAGCCCAAAATGGCCTAGCCCGTGTGCCCCACACATGGCCCACATAGCTATGTGGCGTGGACAAGCCCCAATTTTAACTTTCGTCGATCACTATTTTTTGAGTTTCTTGTTACACACCTAGCTCAATTTTGATGCGAACACTCACACAAGATAACCAGAACCTAAAATGCGTCAATAAAATGCCCAAAATAAATCTTAATTGCTCAATTTCTATCGAGTCACCACTTGACTACAAGGAAACCATAAACAACTTCAACTAAAATATTACACTCATAATCATTTCAAATGCTTACCCACGTCCATGGCAGCCCCTAAACTCTACTTCGTAACAGGAGAGTCTCGAATTTCTTGAATATCACCTAGCAAAATGATACACAGAATCAACTTGTACTTCAAACTAAATACTAAGACATTAACAAATATTCTTTCCAAAACCACAGCAAACCCTTACTTACGAATACTTACAACCAACTAATCGGAAACTTAAATTGCAAAAGAGACAAATAAGATCCCCAACACCAGACAATAGTACAATTGAAATCTAACCGAAGCTAAAATCACCACCAATTGAAGAAGATAACAAGAGCAAAGAACAATCAAGAGAGAAATAAAGAAAACGATAAAGAAACAAGAACTGACATGAAAAATAGGTGGGAAACGTAGGAAAGAGGAGTTTTAGGAAAAATAAAAAAATTAAAATTGAAATTAAATAAAATTTAAAAGAATATCTCAACTTCTCACTAACCATCAAATTCCACTAAAATCAACCTACTAACTCTCATCCAACTACCACAGAATTTCAATCCCACTAATTCTCTACCACACAACTAATACGCACTCACAGGAGCAAAAATTATCATTATTCGCTCACACAGGGCTTCAACCACAGGACCCTAAGGCAAGCTAACACCTTACCACTTAAACCAGCAGACTTATTCTGATATGAGTTGATCGAAAATATAATATAAACCTAACTATTAAGGATAAGGCTAAGAACAAAAATAGCAAAATTTCAAAAAGTGGGACTAGAACCCAAGACCTCAAACACACACTCAAATCACTCAACCACTGAAGCAGATACTTACTTATGACAGAATTCATTAAAACGGGATTTAATAAATCAAGGAGTTACAACTCTACCACCTAAAAAAAATTTCGACCTCGAAATTTACCTAACTAAAAAAGATACAGATACTATTGATGAACCGAGTCATCAGATTCCTACGTGGCTTTCTCAGTGCCATGATTCTGCCACAGAACCTTCACTAACAGAATATATTCCCTCCTTAACTTTAATGTCTCGATCCAGGATCTAAATCGGCTCCTCCTCAAAAGTGAAATCTGGTCTAACCTCAATCTCTTTAACAGAAACAACATGAGATGGGTTAGACCGATACCACCTCGACATGGAAACGTGAAACATATCATGGATACGGTCTAACTCTAAAGGTAGCTCTTGCTGATAAGTAACCAGTCCTACACACTTGAAAATTTGATACAGCCCAATGAACCTAGTGTTAAACTTGCATTTACGTCCAAACTGAATAACCTTCTTCCATAGAGATACCTTAAGGAATACGTAATCACCCACGGAGTACTTAATATCCCTCTTTTTCAGATCTACATAGGACTTTTGTCTATCAAAAGCCATATTAAGATAATCCCAAATCAGTATAATTTTATCTTTAGTCTCAGAAACCAACTCATGACCTAAAACCCATCACTCACCCAACTTAGTCTAATACAACGGAATACGACACTTACGACCATACAGAGCCTGGTAAGGTGCCATCTAAATACTAGACTGGAAGCTATTATTGTAGGCGAATTTGACTAATGGCAGAAAATCCTTCCAACAACCTCAAAAATCAATCATACAACCCCGAAGCATATCCTCTAGTATCTAAATCAGCTTCTCAGATTGACCATCTGTCTAAGGATGGAATGCAGTATTGAAATCTAACCTCGAACCTAGAGCCTCATGAAGTTTTATCTAAAATCAAGAAGTAAAGTGAGGATCTCTATCCGAAATAATCAAAATTGGAACCCCATGAAGTCTCGCAATCTCCAAAATGTACAACTTGGCCAACTTCCGAAGAGAATAATCTGTCCAAACGGGTATCAAGTAGGTAGACTTGGTCAACTGATCCCGATGACCCATCAGAATCCTTCTTAATAAGTGTTAAAGGCAAGCCACTAACGAAGTCCATAGTCACATGTTCTCATTTCCATATAGGAATCTTAATGGGTTGAAGCAAACCCGAAGGCAATTGATGTTCAATAAGAAACAAAGTTTGTCACTTATTGCTTCAAACCAGGCCACCATTATAGTTTACAAAAATCTTGGTACATCTTATTTCTATCGGGATGCATAGCATTAGGGCTACTATGCACTTCCCACAAAATAAACTGTCTTAAATTAAAGTCATTTGGTAGATAAACCCGTCCTTAGAAACACAGAACCCCATCACTATTTAGCCCAAAATCAGACGTACTACCATCCTCTGAACAACTGAGCCAAAGAATCATCCCCAAACTGTTTATCCCAAGTCTGATCAATCCAAGTTAGCTTAACTTGCAACTCAGCTAATAGACTCCCATCATCAAACAAACTTAGGTGAGCAAACATCGCCTTCAAATTAGATATGTCCTACTATTAAGAGCATTGGCCACCACATTGGCCTTACCAGAATGATACTCAATCATACAGTCGTAATCCTTAAACAAATCAATCCATCTACGTTACCTAAGGTTAAATGTGATCGGTGTAAATGATACACCTCTCACTATACAGATAGTGCCTCTAAATCTTTAAGGTAAAGACCATGACAGTTAACTCGAGATTATGCGTCAGATAATTTCCCCTATGTGACTTAAGCTGTCGGGACGCATAAGCCACAACCTTACCATCTTGCATCAGAACACATCCCAAACTGACATGTGACGCATCACTATATACCACAAACTCCTTACTAGATTCAGGTTGTATCAGAACAGGAGCCTGAGTCAAAATAGATTTGATCTTCTCAAAGCTCTCATGCTGCTCATCAGTCCAAACAAAAAGGGCATTATTACGTAACAGCTTAGTTAGAGGAGCTGCAATTAACGAGAACCCCTCAATAAATCTCCGATAATAGCCCATAATACCTAAAAAACTGTGGATCTCAGAAACGTTCCTAGGCTGTTTCCAATCAAGTACAGCCTCAATCTTTCTAGATCAACTCGGATCCCCTCTACAGAAACCACATGCCCCAAAAATGTTACTTCCCTTAACCAAAATTCACACTTACTCAACTTAGCATAGAGTCGTTACTCACGAAGTATTTGAAGGACTACTCTAAAATGATCATCATGATCATCTTCGGTCTTAAAGTACACAAAATATTGTCGATGAAAACCATGATAGTCTAATCCAAATAAGGCTATAAACCCGATTTATCAGATCCACGAATGCAGCCAGAGCATTCGTCAAACCAAAAGGCATTACAAGGAACTTGTAGTGCCCATAAAGAGTCCTAAAAGCAGTCTTATGAACATCAACTCCTTAACCCTAAGCTAATGATACCCAGAACAGATATCAATCTTAAAAAATACAGAAGCCCAACGAAACTGATCAAACAAATTGTCAATCCTCCAAAGTGGGTACTTGTTCTTCACAGTTAGCTTATTCAACTGTTGATAGTCGATACACATTCTTATGGTACCATCTTTTTTCTTTACAAACAAAATTGGTACCCCCCACGGAGACACACTAGGACAGATGAATCCACGATCTAAGACCTCCTGAAGCTGAGCCTTTGCTCCATAAGCTCCTTTGATATCGTGCGATAAGGTGTAATGGACACCGGAACTGTACCCAGCAGAAGCTCAATATTGAACTTCACTTCCCGATTTGGAGGAAAACCTGATAATTCCTCATGAAAAATATTTAAAAATTCTTTAACTATTCAGATGTTCCCAACAAAAGAGTCCACAAAAGTTGAATCACTTACAAAGGTCAAATACACTTCACATCTTTTTCGAACTAGTTTTTCAGCCATAGTAGTGGACATCATATTGGATAAGTAATCCCAACGTTCACCAATCATAACCACTTTTACATCAATTTTAGATCTTAGAACTACCCTATTAGTCGCGCAATCCAAACTGACTCGATGCTCCACAAGCCAATCAATACCCAGAATTAAATCTAATTTCCCAAATGGTAGCTCCATCAGATTAACCAAAAATACAACCCCTTGTACCTCTAACAGTACATTCCTATACAATCTATTCATCCAAACAAATTGACCTAACGAACTCAGTACCAAAATCTCACCAAAAGTACTCTCAATAGGAATCTCCAAGTTTATAGAAATAGAATTAGCTATATAGGAATCTGTCGACCCTATATCTATTAGTACAAAGTAAAGGGCATCAAATAGAAAAAATGTACATGTAATCACATCAGCGGCACGATGTCTAATCGTATAAACTAATGCAAGCTGTCTCGCCTCAGTCTAATTAGCACCTCTACCCGGTGCTCTCTATCATCTACCCATACCATTATAACCCTTGGCCAGATCACGGCCCCTAGGCGATTGCTGAACTACCCTCTGAGGATGAACAAAACCTAAAGTTAGAGCTTGCATCTGATCAGAATGCTGTGGGCAATCCCTAACACAGTGCTCCATCGAGCCACATCGAAGACACGCTCCCAACCTCCTTCAACACTCGCTCGGATGGCGTCTACTACAGTCACTACACCCTTGAGCCATAGTAAGAGCAGCTGCAACCCCAACTCTAGATGGCCCATTAGATGTGTCCCTCTTCTTAGGCTTCTAAATAGAACTAGTGGGCTCTGAATCCCTCCTATTCTTACCTCTCTCACAATATCTATTCTGGCACTCAACGCGCTTAATCTCTTCGGCAGTCTTCGTTTTATCCACCAAGACGACAAACTCTCGTTCCCTTTGTAGAGCTACCAGAACTCTCAAATTATCTCTTAGATCATCCTCAAACCAGACACATTTCTCATACTTGGTTGCCACTATCCCACGAGCATAACGACTCAATCTTAAAAATTTGGCATCATACTCGGCCACAATCCTATCCCCTTAAGTGAGGTTCATAAACTCGCGTATATGATTATCCACATAACTTTCCCCCATATATTTCCTCTAAAAGGCGGTCTTGAAATATTTTCAACTAATTTGACCTGATTAAATACCCTCCTCAATTGTTAACCACCACTGATATGCCTTATTGCGAAGAAGAGATACTACACCTTTCAATTTCTGCTTAAGGGTGCAGTCAATGACATTCATTTTCCTCTTAGTGGCCTCCAACTAGTATTCGGCCACAAACGAGGCAACTCCAATGACACCCCTAAACAGCTCAGCACCATTAGACCGGAGTTGTTCAGTTACCTACCCAGGGCTTCCAGAACTAGAATGGGGTCCAACGACCCTCTCTAATACTTTTAGCATGGCTTGGGAAAATGCGCCGTCCCTAGTCAAGCGACTATAAAACCTAGTCTTAGCAGTAGGTGTAGTCGGTATCTCGTTTATATCTAAATTAGGCATACTATCTATCGAGGATGACTTAACTCGAGTCCATCTACGGTGCCCGCTGCGCCCACAAGTACCACGACCACATGTTTCACAAGCACTTATTGTACTCAAGTTTATCTACATTACAGAGTTTTATGCATCAGTTTTAGTGTTTATTCATAAGTATTTTATGCTTTAAATCATTATCAAAAGTTCAGTAGTTTCAAAAGTTTTCAGTCTCTAACTAATTAAGTGCAGTTTTAATCATTTCAGAGTTTTCTAGCTAAGGTATATCAAAGTTAGAAGGACTTACAGATCGGTGCCGAAGACTTGGTATATCACAAACTTACTTTTCAGCTTTCAAAAATAAACTTTATTCAAAAAATAATATTTTTTTTTACAAATAAAATTTTGAACACAAAATTTCACAGCCCGAGTTTTGCAGCCTGACTCTGATATGTAACACCCTAAACCCAACCTAGACGTTATGGCCGAATCTGAGAACATTATGAGGAAATGTTGTAAATCCATATTTTAAAAAAAAAACATGTTGTGCTTACCAGTTAAACCGTCAATTGTTTACATTTTTAGCTTAAACAAATAATTTGCGGCGGAAGTTCTTAGGTCATTATGTTTTAAAAACCCAAGTTTGTTTTCTCAAAAACAATTAATTTTGCAAACCGTATTATCACATGTCATGCAAGATATTCCAAATTATTTGCAGTGAAAGTTCTTAAGTCATTATGTTTTAAAAACCCGAGTTTGTTTTCTCAAAAATGATTAATTTCGTAAACCGTATTATCACATGTCATGCAAGATATTCCAAATTAAAAATTCAAATCCGAAATTTAACCCAAATGTCTAGAGAGTCCCAAAATTGCAAAACTCTCAAAACCAGAAAATTTAAGTAAATTTTATGTAAATAGAGTTTTACGGAAAAGTGGTTACATCTGAGCTTCCATCGCACCGACCTCCCAAAGTCTGAGGGTTACCTGAATGAAACAGAAAAACAGAGAGTGAGTTTTGATAACTCTGTGTGTAATGCATACATATACATAAATTCAGAATCAATCTCATGGTAGAACAGATACAGACATAAATCTTTTGCAGAATCAAAATTATAACAGATTCACACAGATATAGATATGCATAATCCTACCCCCATCCTCTACACACCAACTTCAACCAACCCAACACACCACGAGGGGTATGAAACACCCACCCAGCCCTACACACTGCATAGTGTTCATACGACACTCTTCAGAATAATCGCAGCATTGCTTCCAGTATATTGGCGAAATATTACCTTACACAAAATACTTCCTCCTCATAATACATAACCTACCCCATAGCCAGATACAGATAGAGCATCAGATAAAATAGAATAACAGATACAAGAACGTATATCACATGCATGCTCATATAACGAATACTATACATGCTCATACATAGCAGAACAAATCATACATATCATTTTACACAAAACTCATATAGATGTTATTTATGTCAATTTCAATCTAACAGTGTGACTGATTTCATACTTTAAGGTTATACCATATATACTAACCCTACGAAAGATCCATAATTAATTGGGATGACATGTACGGCCCTAGGGAAAATTTCTGAAATTTAGGCCCACATGCTTGTGTGGCTTGCCCATGTTGCCCACAACCTGGTCCACAAGACCTGTCACACGCGCGTGTGTCACACACGACCAGGTACACCGCTGTGTAGTGCCGACGGACCCCAATTTTGGCTTTTGTCAATCGCCATTTTTCGAGTTTCTCGTTACACTCCTAGCTCAATTTTGATGCGAACGTTCATACGAGATAACCAGAAACTAAAACTCATCAATAAAACACCCAAAATCAATCTTAGTTCCTCAATTTCTATCGAGTCACCACTCGACTACAATGCAACCATAAATAATTTCAACTAAAAGATTGCACTCATAATCGTTTCAAATGCTTATCGAGGTCCAAGGCAGACCCTAAACTCTACTTCACAATAGAAGCGTCTCGAATTTCTTGAATATCACCTAGCAAAACGATACACAGAATCAACTTATACTTCAAACTGAATATTAAGACATTAACAATGATTCCTTCCAAAACCACAGCAAACCCTTACTTTACAACCAACTACCCGAAAAATCAAATTGTATAAGAGACGAAAAAGATTCCCAACACCACGCAAGAGTACAATTGAAATCCAACCGAGGCAAGAATCGCCACCAATTAAAGGAGATAGCAAGAATGGAGAACAATCAAGAGAGAGAAAAAGAAAATGATGAAGAAACAAGAACTGACATGAAAAACGGATAAGAAACTTAGGAAAGAGGAGTTTTGGGAAAAAGAAAAAAATTAAAATAAAATAAATTTTAAAATAATATCTCAACTTCCCATTAACCATCAAATCCCACTAAAACTGACCCACTAACTCTCATCCAACTACCATAGAATTTCAATCCCACCAAATCTCTACCACACAACTGACACACACTCACAGGAGTAAAAATTATCATCTTTCGCTCACGTGAGGACTCAAACACAAGACCCTAAGGTAAGCTAACACCTTACCACTTGAACTAGTAAGCTCATTCTAATATGAATTGACTGAAAATATAATATAAGCCTAACCATTAGGGATAAGGCTAGGAACAAAAATAGCAGAATTTCCAAAAGTGGGACTTGACCCCAAGACCTCAAACATACACTCAAATCACTTACCCACTAAAATAGATACTTCACTTAACCACTAAAATAGATACTTACTTATGACAAAATTCGTAAAAAAAAGATTTAATAAATCAGGGCGTTACATGGTGCTTTAAAGACGATGGTGTTAGAACTAGGCAACCTATGACACAGGCAAAAGCACACAACACCTACCATAACAACAACCAACCTACAACAGCAGTACTCATTTGGCACCTAACCTCTTACCACTAACTTATCCGTACAACCATACAACTTGTCATGTGGCACTTTGAGATAATGGATAAACCTTCATACAAGCCTAAGTGCATAAAAGAGCGAAATGCTTCTTTTTCATTAAGTCACATTCACCTTCCTCCTTCCTTCCTCCCTACTGTTGGCTCTTCATCCTATACAAGCGAATCATACCTCATCTTTTCCTCCTTCTTCTCCTTGTTAGTACTTAGTACCAACAAACTTGTTTTCCAATTATCGAAGATTTGAAACACTCAATTAAGAAAAAGGAAACTATATTAATGCATGGCCATAAACGTGGGATTAAGAAAAAAAAAAACTACAAGTTTGAACGGATATCTCTATCAATAACCTCCATTGATATGGATTCACTAACTTTGCCCTCAAAATCCACATTTGAAAATGCCTTATATGATGCACTTAATCTTCTTCCCCAACTTGCCATGGTAATTCAAAACTTTTTTTTTTCTTTTTTTCCTATTATTATTTGAAGTTTCTAAGTTCAAATTCTAGGAAAATATTAAAAAAAAATGTTGCTAAGAAAAATAGATAATCACTATTGAAAAAAAAAATAAAAAGAAGATAAAAGAGAAATTAGGGAAAGCAAATTTTGTGTTCACCAAAAAGGATAGTGAGCTAGAAAACTTTTATGGCCTATCCATTAGGGCTTGCAATGAGCATATTAATTTTTAAATTTTTATGTAATTTTTTATTTATTTTTATTTTTTGATTTTT
>CM025255.1:34221824-34233959 GCA_013677275.1 Gossypium schwendimanii
TATATATAAACAAGTTATTGAAAGTGTTGTATTGGTATGGTAACTAGAATTGGATTTTGTAGGATTGAAAAGATGGTTTGCATAATGTAAACATAAAATTTGTGGAGATATAAAGCTATAAACAAATTAAATTGCCATTACTTTTGAGGATTAACTCTAATTGAAATGATTAGTGTATGAAACTACGTATAACTTTTCTCCCCTTTTCTGTCAAATACCCAGTCACCAAGTATATGAAGAAATTGAGCTATATTAGGCTTAAAAGCTTCCACTTTGTGTAGTTTTTAGTATCCCAAAATAACCATTTTTTTTCTTTGAGATTTCACAAGAATGCATTCCAAGGCTAAAGCTTGGTCCTTGTTACTTCTTCTTATTCTTGTCTTTGGTGCATTTGTTGAAGGCAGCCATGGAAGCAAACTCTCTCAAAATTACTACAAATCGACTTGTCCCCAAGTATTGTCCATTGTCAAAGCTAAAACCGAATCCATTTTAAAGAAGAAACCAAGGATGGGGGCTTCTTTGCTGCGGTTGCATTTCCATGACTGCTTTGTTAATGTGAGCATTGTTTCATAACCTTGTATTTTTTTTTTATGTCTTAGCTTCAATCTTCTGGCTGTTTGGTTTATGAAAATACCTGCAGGGGTGTGACGGTTCGATATTGTTGGACGATGACTTGACGTTTATTGGTGAGAAAACTGCTCTTGCTAACAATAACTCGGCTAGGGGATTCGAATTTGTCGACGATATTAAAGCTGAAGTGGAGAAAACTTGCCCTGGAGTAGTTTCCTGTGCCGATATTCTTGCCATTGCTGCTCGTGACTCGACTGTCGTAGTAAGTCTGCATTTAAGTAGCAGCTGCAACGCGATGTTATGGTCGTTATTTTACGGTTTTGTTTTCTTTAACGTTGATGTTTATTGTAATTGACCGCAATGTGACTGTGAAAATGTCGGACCACCGCAATAAATGGCCTTTTTATCATTTGCAGCTAGGGGGTCCGTCATGGAAAGTTAAATTGGGGAGGAGGGATTCTATCACTGCTAGCAGGGCTGATGCAAACAAGTTCATTCCTGCACCCAGTTTCACCTTAAGTGCTCTCAAATCAAACTTCCATGCTCAAGGACTCTCATTGAAAGATTTGGTGGCACTTTCAGGTAATTAGACTCTTAACTAGGCAAATTCTACATTGTTTCGAGTTATGTTACTCTGATTCGGGTATATCCAATTTTTATAAGCTTTTTCATGTGTTCCCATATCTAAAAATGTGTCAATAAAGGTGTTTGATATGAGTACTTTAAGAATGATGACGAGTCCAAGTAAAATAGAGAAAGCACCGGAAGGCGTATACTGTTGTTTTGATTAACTACTGGTTTCATTTTGGAATGGTATGTAGGTGCACACACTATTGGCCTGGCAAGGTGCACAACATTTCGAGCACACATCTACAATGACTCCAACATTGATCCCTCATTTGCCAAGTCCCTGCAACACAAATGCCCCAGAACCGGAAAAGATAACATACATCGACGCCTTGACTTACGGACACCGATATCTTTCGATAATTTCTACTTTCGGAACTTGTTGAAAAAGAAGGGTCTCCTCCGGTCCGATCAAGAGCTCTTTAACGGCAAATCAGCCGACTCTCTGGTTAAAAAGTATGCCGCAGATTCTTCCAAGTTTTTCCAACAGTTCACCAAATCTATGAACAAGATGAGCAACATCAAGCCTCTCACAGGAAATTCTGGGCAAATTAGGATCAATTGCAGAAAAGTCAACTGAAAAAACATGGTGTTCGTAAAAGGATTATAGCTACTATTTTCGTTACAATTATCTGTCTCACTTCAGAACTTCAACAATAGCTGCTGTAGAACATCTGGTAAACTTATCAGAAACAGTGGAAACTTACTCTTACTTTCATGATTTGCTTAAAGATGCCTTCAATTCGAGTTGTTTATAAAATTAGTTAAATCTGCAATCGTGATAAATGAGACGGGTCTTTAAGTTTATTATTGTTTATCAGTGTAAAATAAAACTTACTCAAAGGCAGCATTGGAGGCTAAAAGAACCTTAAGCTTTCAATAGAAGATCTTGAAAAGTAAGGAAAAAAACATCACGACAAACTAAAGTACGTCAATCAATAGAAGGAACTTGGCAACCTACGTTACCTTATTTTAACCTTCCACGTTTTTTCCAAATCCTTTTGTGATAATTAACCCAAATCTTACGCTTTTTTTTTGATAAAACAAATCTTTACGCTTTTTTNNNNTTTGATAAAACAAATCTTTACGCATTTACACACTATAAAAAGGGCCTCATTTCATTTCCAATATGATTGGCAACAAATTTGCATTAACCAACATGGCTTTGTTTCGTTCACTGTTACTAATTATTTTGATTGTTGCTGTTTCTTCATGTCAAGCCAATGCCAAACTCTGGCCTAATTACTATTCATCCACTTGCCCGCAAGCTTTGTCTATTGTGAAGGCCGAAGTTGCCGCTGCTATAAAGAACGAAACTCGCATCGGAGCTTCGTTGCTGAGATTACATTTCCACGACTGCTTCGTTAACGTGAGTACTCTTCATTTTTCTTGAAATACCTGTGTTTGACAATCCGACACTGAGCCTTCATGGTGAACAGGGTTGTGATGGGTCGGTACTTTTGGACGATAACTCGACGTTTATAGGTGAGAAAACCGCGGTTCCTAACAATAACTCGGCAAGAGGGTTCAACGTCGTCGACAACATCAAAGCTCGGCTGGAGAAAGCGTGTCCTGGAGTTGTATCCTGCGCTGATATTCTCGCCATTGCTGCTCGTGATTCGGTTGTTCGGGTAAATACACTTGGTACCTTATTGCAGTCAATAATGTTATGAATTGATCATTTTCGTGGTGTATGCAGTTAGGGGGTCCGTCATGGAAGGTAAGGTTGGGAAGAAGGGATTCGACAAGCGCTAGCAGAAGTGCCGCAAATGCCTCTATTCCACCACCAACCTCTAATCTAAGCGCTCTTATCTCAAGCTTCTCAGCTCAAGGCCTCTCAATAAAAAACCTTGTAGCACTTTCTGGTAATCCAAATGTCATTTTCGGATAACTACATTTTAGCATAGACAGTTAGACACATCATGTTTCATTTTCGGATTCGCAGGTGCACACACCATTGGCCTCGCCCGCTGCACATCATTTCGGTCACACATTTACAACGATTCCAATATAGACCCCTCCTTTGCCAACTCGTTGCGACGGATTTGCCCGAGAAGCGGCAACGATAGTGTGCTCGCCCCTCTCGACCGTCGAACACCAACTTCTTTTGATAACTTATACTACAAGAATTTGTTGGATAAGAAGGGTTTGCTTCATTCAGATCAAGAGATCTTCAATGGAAGTTCTTTAACTGATGGTTTGGTTAAAATGTATGCAGCCGATACTTCATTATTGTTCAAGGAATTTGCCAAGTCTATGATCAAGATGGGAAACATTAAACCTCTCACAGGAAATGCTGGGGAAATCAGAATCAACTGTCGGAAAGCAAATTGAAACATGTTTCCATGCTTGCAAGAAATTTTATTAAAAAAAAGTTATCTGTCTGTTGTTTGAAGTGAGTGAGTGATTGAGATGTTCATATAATTTAAATTTGTACTATCCTTTTTTTTTTCTCTCTCCGTTTTTAACAAAATGATTATGCAATAAAGGAGCACTTATACTTGTAAGATATTCGGTTTCAAATAACAAATAATTAAAGTTTTTTAATTCGAGTTCATAGCGCGAGTTATTGAGCAAGTTAAATTTGAATATCTCAATAATTGACTTAAATAGTTAACGAAACTAGCTGAGGTTTATTTTAGAAGTATCCGAAAATCTCAATTCAATCTTGACTTGAAAATCAAATAGAAGTAATTGAGTTGGAAGTTAAATATGAAAATCGAACTTATATTTTATCAAGCAAATGAAATTTAATTGAACCAAATCTAAGCAATTCAAACAGTTCAGTTTTTATATCGGACCAACTTCAAATTTTAGAGTTAGAACTTACACCAAATTTCTAAGTTTCAAACTTCTTACAACTTCACCTTTACATCCCCAATTAAAAATCAACCCAAAATCTTTGTATATATTAGCTTAAAATGAGCGTAAAAAGTATACTGATTTTTCTAAAGCTCAGGTTAACCCATCTTTCAAACAACTGAGCGAATTGAATGTTAGAATTTCTCTATCAAAAAAGAAAAGGAAAAAAAAGAACGATTAACTTTTACAGGATCCAACTGATAGGAAGATTAGATGAGCAAAATACGTTTACTTTGGAAACTGATGAAGAAAGCAGAAATATAATAAAATAAAGTAATGTTTTGCTTAAAATGAGCTCCAGTAACAACCCTTTTCTACTTTTATTATAATAGAAAGAAAGGAATAACCCAGAGCCTACTTAGCCTCAGTATAGGGTAAAATGCTTCTTTCAGTAGGCTCCACCACCCAATTCCAAGCAAACCACAAAGCTACATATGCTTATAATTAATATTAAACTTTATATAAATGTAATGGCTGATTGGCACAATCAAATTGGTGCTTGGCCCTTTGTTGCTTCCAATTTTCCTTTTCCTAAAGTATACTTTTTTATGCAAAGAGATGCTCGTAATATTGTGCTTTGCCTCTTCTATTAAAAAATTAAATAAATTAATCATTTTTTTTAAAACTTTCACCTATTTACAGTTTAAAAATCCGTATGCTAGGTGAAATAACTGGACAATGACACGTGATATGCCATCTGTACACCATGCTGACGTATAAAAACTAATTTTTAAGAGTAGAAATAGATAAAATTTCTAACAATATCAGTTTACTTTTTGATCTAATATACAAAGACTAATTTACTTATTGTTTTAAGTCTAAGGAGCAAAATGTAATCTAACTCTTGCTATATGAGTTTCCATGATACTTTCACCGATGCTCTTATAAAAATCCAAGAAAAGATTGAACACCCACGCCGACAACAATCAAATCCGATTAACATAGGCCTAACCTGCATTATTGGTAGTACAACAGCAAAAAACTTGGACAATACAGGGACAAGACAAAAGTTTCCTGCCAGCATGATACCAATAATTCACAATTGAAAAAGGGAATCAAGCCCATGCTTTAATGCCAGTGTCGGCAGAGTATGCTTTTTTATGAACCACAGATTTCTAAACATGGAAAATCTGTCAATCAAACACATTAAAAGCTACTCTAAACGAGTAGAAGTGTAGTCTAAACTATCATGGTGGTTGATTATAATTGGATGCACATTGGCTACTCGACCTACGATGGGGAAGACTTTCAAGCATTATATTACACCAAAAATTGTCAGTGACCATATCCTTATGATGTTCCGACTCTTGAATTTTCTACATGTTCCAATGCATCAACACCAGCATCCAACAAGGGTATGGATCCAAAACGAGTCTCTAAGGACTCTCCAAATACCTGAAAAGCTTGAAAAAAATTGAACATGCCCACGTTGCATACATACTCATTTCCAACACTCGCAGTTGAATCAGAGTATCATTGCTCAACTTGTCAATGAAATCGTGGGGAAAGTCGTGCTTGGAAGCATATACCTCAGCGGCTTAGCCTTCTCTCAGTGTTGCAATCGTGGTGACAACCAAACCACTAAGCTCAACTTAAAACATATTTATCCAAATTATCTTAAAGGATTCATATCATTATGGAAGAAACAAAGCTTCAAAGAGACCAAAGCAAGATATGACTTAATGCAAAATCAATCATCAACATCAATGTGTAATAACTAATACTAATGACGTAACTAAAGCAAAAAAAGAAAGCAATTGTAGATAAAAACAAAAGGCATGATAGCATTGTTTTGCTTCCTGAAACATGCTCCATCCGATTTTTATGTTTAACACTTGAATTCCACTCCATATCCGTGTGAAAAAAGCAGACTGATCTAAATGCCATAGCACAGCCTATAAACAAGCATTCATGGCATGTTAATGATTCAATAACAGGCAGAATGTAATCATTTTTGGAGTTAAATTGATTCCATGAAGTGAAACTACAAATTGTCCATTGACACAGCATTTTGTTTGTCCTTTCTTCTTTTAACCCCTAGTTGAGTAAAATGTTGGAATGTGGAAAGGAAAAGAACAATCTTACTGTCACATGCCATTATTCGTATCCAAAAATTGTCGCGTTGACATCAAGGGAAGCAATCATGACAGGAAGAAACACTGTACATACATGCATCATTTACTCAAACTTGGATGTGAGTGTTAAATAAAGGTATGTCAGACACGGTATGTTCAATTTTTCCAAGGTTTGGTTTTATGTAATTTGGAGAATCCTTGGAGTCATATTGTTATACCTGTATCCATATATGCGTCAAACACAAATATATAAAAATAGATGAAGAGTCAGACAACATAAGTTTTATATATAAGGTTGATAGAGAACTTCTAAATAAATTGTTTTAATTAAAGGCCAAAAACTCCCAAAGATGAATAGCATAATTATCCATTCAATACAAATTAAGGAACTAGGGAAGTTTTTAAGCTAACCTTTCAAATAGCATTAGCCATGATTTGGAGATATCAATATCACCATCTCCATCCATCTTTTTCCTATATTAAAGACAAGGCGAAAAGACTTTTAGTAAATAAGGTAAGTGAGGGGTAGTAAAGAAGAGAACAAGATACAAAGAGTAAAGAAGATTAAATATCTAAATAAATAAGATCATATTTTCAATACCTAAATATAACATGCTATCACAAGATACAATAATTCAAATATCTTAAACTTTCATGTTCCAAAAGTCATTTTCTGAGTCCTCAGAGGAACTTGGCTTAGAAATATAGACAAGAGGAAAACTTGGGCATCTAAAGCAAAACTGATTTAAAAGGGAACAACAGTCTTTCACTCTTATCACCTACCATCTCCTTCGAGACTCAATTACGTTAGGAAACAAAAGATAGATGAATGAAAATTGATACAAAACAAATATGAGGAAAACCAGGGCATCTAAAACAAAACCATTTTAAAAGGGAACAACAGTCTATCATTCTCATCGCCTACCATCTCCCTCGAGACTCAATTATTATATGAAACAGAAGATATATGAATGAAAACTGATAAAAAAAAATAAGCATTTGTTAACCAAGTTAGCGATTGTTTCATGCCCTTTTTTTCTTTCTATTTTCTAATATCCAAACATATGGTCAAGCACAAGGAACCAAAAGACTAAACATTTGGAACATTTCATTGATCAAAGTTTTGGAGTCCTCGTCTTATAATTGTGACCTAAACACCTAACAACCTATCAAGTTGTGAGTGAATGCTGAAAATCACTTCCATCTTCTATTTAGTTGTAAATATCTACTTACAACATTGAAATACCATTTGATTGCCTCAAGGACTAACATACCATAATATTGATAATCATCCAACTATGCTTTTAAGTTTGCTAACAATTTTTAAGTATCCTTTCCTTCTAGAGTAATCAAAGACTACAAAGCATCAAACCAACAAGAAATGCAGAGTGTTCAAAGAAACCCACCTTGAATCCGGCCTCGTTGTTTCACGCAATCAACAACTCCTATATCGAAACCACAAAGTACAGTTTACATGCAAAACCCAGAAAACTAGAGAGAAAAAGTGGCTGAGAAAAACATAGATAACCAACATCACATAATTTTCAGACCACAGAGTATATTCCAACTACTGCTTCTAAAATATAAGTAGTTCCATAGATCAAAAACACTAATCAATTCGCACAATTACTGTCTAGAATCTAAATAACTATATTCAAACAAATAATGTAGCTTGCATTGAAAATGAAGAAAATGAAACAATAAAAAAAACTACTAAAAACTAAATTAATAAAATCAACATCAATTACAATTCATAGACTTATTGTAGATGCAATTCTATTAGCTTAACTAAGCATAAAATCAAAACCCATTAAACTCTAATGCAGGAAAAATGTTAATTAATTCATTAAAAAATAAAATTCAACATAAAAATGTTACTTAAAACCCAAAAAGCTTAATTGTAACAAGACGTTAATCAAAAAATTAGTATTAAAACAACAAAAATAACATTCTCTCATAGACCAAAAACCCAAATTCAAGAACTAAAAACCCTAGACCACCTAGACTCGAAAATCAAAACCCACTTAAAACATACAAATATAAAACACAGGAAGAAAAAACCGAGAACCAATCAAAATTACATGAAAAAAAGGCGCTTTTTAGTGATGTAGACGGCGTGGAGCTAGCGTTTGCCTTTTGTTACTCTGACTTTTTCCGTCCTTGTTCTTGTCATTTTTGTTGTTGATGATGGATTCAGTGGCACTGAAGTTGGAGTTAGAAGTAAGATAACTAATGGGGTTTTTTGAGAGGGCTCCTTTTGCTGGTTTTACTTCTTCGTTTTGTTAATGATGATTCAGTTTCTTTCATCTTTCTCTTCTTTTCAGAGAAATCTGAGCGTGGGATTTGTTTTGTAGAGTGCATTGATGCAGCTGGTTTTGAGTTGGCGGGAAAATTCAGTTAATAAAGCCATGAAAATGGAGGGATTCCGGAAAGGATGGAATTATTGAGGAACCGTTGCAAGCTCTGGACGCTGCTCCAATCCAACAAGTTATTGGATTCCTAAGACTCAACCGCCGACATTTTCAATATCGAATGCTTTTGGGCCAATTTGGTTACCGTATATTTGTCAAATGCCAAAACAAAGCAAAATTCTAAACTATTCTGTAGCCATGGATGAAGCCCAATGTGCTTCAGTTTTGTAATATTTGTTGGTTTCTCTCAGTGTTCTTAGCCCACATCTATAATAAAGTTGAGGGTTAATATATCTTTTAGTCCCTGAACTTGGTACTTAGGTCTACTTTGATACTTGTATTTCTTTTTAGATTTACTTTGTTACTGAACTTAACAATTAGGTTCATTTTGGTCTTTTAACTTAAATTCCATCAAGATGTGAGGACGTGGTACTCTAAGATCGTATCACATTATCATCTAAAAATTTTAAGAAAATATTTTTTTTATTTTTCAAGTGATGATATATCACAATCTCAAAAAATCATTTCGTCAAACTTTTACATATATAAATTCAGGCACAAAATTGAACAAAAAGAAACGCATAGAAGATATTTGTGTTAAAATAAAAATGAATTTATCAGTTGAGGAGGACTATAAACAACTTGGTGTTTGGTGAGCTAATCAAAGAAAATAGTAATTCCCACTGCTGCACACCACAACCTGCTCAAAGTGAGAAATATCTTAGCTCCTAGTTTTTTAGTTCAGGTCCAAATGCTAATGGCCCACAGGATCTACGCACATGTCAAAAAAGTAAAGACAGGAACAAAAACCAGCCAACAGGTGAGAAAGCCTCTGGTTTAATCTTATCCAATGTTCCAAGAGACAGTGAAAACCTCAAATCCAGGGGCCACATGCACCGCATTCCCAACAAAAGCACACTTTTCAACATCATCTCACTTCGTGTATAAATTACTTGCCCTCTTCCCTTTCAATCTCAGCTTCACATATAACTAGCAAAAACAGATAGTAACCAGAAAAACATGGAGGCATTTCAGTCTTGGGTTTCAGAACACAAGCTCACTAGCATTGGTCAGTTTAAGATTTAATTCCTTTTGTTTCATTATTATTTCTGGATGTTCATTTTTTTGTTGATATGGTGCAATATTGGGTCTTGCAGGTGCAGTTTGGGCATCTGCAATTGGGGCATCTTTGGCTTATAACAGCCGTGGAAAAAGCCCTCTTAAGCCAAGTCTGAGGCTTATTCATGCAAGGTTTATACCATTTTTCTTTCTGAAACCTGATTAAACTCAGCTTAACATGCATACTTCTGTCAGTATTTTTATGTCAGATACTGGTGATGGTGATGATGATGATGAAAATGTGTTTGATTTGATGTAGGATGCACTCACAAGCCTTAACACTGGCGGTGCTGTCTGGTGCAGCAGCTTACCATTACTATGAAAAAAGTACCAGTAACCAAGAGAAGGTCACCAATGCCTAGACCAGATTCATAGCACATAATAGCTATATTATGTAACATTGAAATCTTGATTATTAGTGGTTTGATGATGATGAAAAAATCGAAATTAATGATGTATCCTTTCTTCTTCTTTTTTATGAATGTGACCTTTGATTGGCCTTTTATCATTCTACTTTCTAGTTTCTTCTCATAATATCACCAAGTTGAATGAAAGGAATATAGCGTATCGAAATATAACGTACCAGGTTAATTCCAGGCACCTGGATTGGAGTGTGAATAATTTATGTAAGCATTGAAGCAGCTGTATCATTTGTTCCCAAAGATGCCATTTCTACTAACAAACCAACAAGAAATGCAGGCAACAATTGAAAAGAAATAAACAGAAGGGAATGAATGAATCGATAGAAACCGAAAAAGCAGTGATATCAATCTTTAACTATAAAAGAAAAAACAAACCAACATTTTCTTCTCAATCCTCATCTTCATTTCTTGGTGAAATAAAGAATACCTTACAGAAAATATCCATGGTGATCAAAGTTCATGGAATTCCCCTCTCTACATGCACTGCACGCGTCTTGCTTTGCCTATGCGAGAAAGGCATCCAATACTAGCTTGTCCCGGTCGATGTCGAAAATTCTGCCCACAAAAAACCACATTATTTATCTCTAAATGTAAGGCTATTAACCATTGGGGTTGATGGGTCAGGTTGGTTTAGGTTGGGTTCAGCTTCATCTCTTATATATTAGTTGTTTAAATTCGGCCCAAACATAAACATGATATTTTATGAAATCACCTTCATATTTATAAATAATTAAGGGAAAAATATTAAAAAAAGCCTTTTTTTTAAATTTACCAAAATGGGCCCGGTATTTTATTATTTATCGGAATGGGCCCTTTCTCCCGAAAACGCATCTCCGTCAGCGCGATGTCAGGGGACGTGTCAGCAAAACGCGTCCCTGGGGGCACGCTTTGCTTACGTGGACACAAAGGGCTCTTACGAGGACGTGCTTTATCTCCACGTAGGCAAAGCGCACCCCTATGGACGCATTTTGCTGCCACGTAGCGCGCCCCTAGAGACGTGTTTTTGCCGTTTCTCCCACATCAGGTTTTGGGTTTTTAGGATTAGGGTTTAAGAATTTTAGGATTTTAGAGAAAAAATTAAACAAATAAGGGATTAGGGTTTAGGGTTTCTTAATTAAATTAATCATAATTTTTTAAAAATTACATTAGGTTTCGTGTTTATGGGTTTTTAAGATAAAATCAAAGCGGGATGCTTTATCAGAAGAATTTCTAAAATCGCGCCCACGTGGATTCGTTTTTACTACAGTAGGTCCTAAAAAATAATTTTGATTTGACGTTTGTGAGCGAATAGTATAAAAAATGCTTCAAGCAAGATACTTTATCAGAAAAATTTCTGAAGTCGCCCCCACTTGGATGCGCTTTTGCTACAGTAGTATGTTTGGGGTGAGACAATAAATGAGGCAAAAAATGTTCTCAGATTGCATAAGTTACACAGCAAAAAAATTTAGAGAGGCTAAGAAGGTTAGAAATTAAATATGAGTGAACGTATTAGTGTTGTTATTTACTATGATGGTAAGGTTTGCCACACTGAGAACGGTGTTGTTTTTTTTCGGAGAATACGGTGCGACTGGTTTTTAACCGGAACATAGATTTGACAGAATTTCGTAAAAGAATTAGGCGTAAAATTTTTGGAACAACGCCAATGAAAGTTTTGTCTATTACGTATCAATTTTGTTCTTTTGTTGATCTGATGACATATGACTCGTTTGACATAAAAGGTGCTCGTAGCTTAGAGGCAATGGTGCAGACTCATCTTGCTAGTGGAGCACCTTATATAGAGTTATATGTGCAATTTACATCGCCAAATGATGTACTTGCGACTGGTGTTCAAGATGTATACATGACCCCTGGCCGACACTCGAGTAGCGAGTTACAAAACACGGAACATCCCATGTTTAGTAGCGGTGTGAAATGCACATCCCCTGCAAGACACTCTGTCGGTGGATGGGACATGTACGTCGATAGCTCAATATTTGATGCTACGTACTGGGGAACGGCATCAAGTTCTAGTGGTTGGCAATCTACATCTAATTGGGGACGTTATGAAAT
>CM025255.1:34273406-34286735 GCA_013677275.1 Gossypium schwendimanii
ATTTCATATTATTTTTTACTTAAATTACATATTATAAATTCTTTCTCCAAATTAACTTTATATAAGTTTTTATGATTAAAGTTACCAACTATTTGCAGCGCGAACCCAAATATTATATGGTAGATGTTAATTAAAGCAATACAAACGATTTTCTTACACCATATCGTGAGGTATGATACCACTTGAGAGAGCGGAGCTAGACACAAGCACCAAAGACGGCTCGTGAACTCTTTAATTTTAGACAATTAAGGCTTCAGAATATGGTTGAGAGGACATTTGTTGTTCTAAAACAATGTTTCTCATATTAACGATCACCTTAGTATAGCATAAATAACATTAGATTGTACTAACATATTGCATACTTCACAACTTCATTCATAGGTGGATCTAAAATGATTCATACTTCGAAGAGTATATGGAAGAAAGCGATATTGGTAATCTTAATGATACAAATTCAGATGATGGTGATGAACTCGGTCAAGGACCAACATTTGATGAAAATGAGCTTATGTTAAATATTAAAGAGGGAATAATCCAACAAATATGGAACACTAAAACAATTACATAAAATTGCATATGATGTTTATCTATACTATTATTTAAGCTCCTGACTGGGTTGGTGTCACCCTTAACTAGGTCACCAACTCGATTAGGAAAATTATGAAAATACCCTTTTGTAATTAAAATAAGTTATATTATTCGAGGGCACTTTAGTTTTTTTATTAAAAAGATCAATAAAAATATGCAAATGATGAGATTTGAAATCGAACTAATTGCATTAATAAAATCTTTAATTTACCACTCAACTAAAATTTTATTTTAATATTTTTATACATTTTAATTTATTATGCAAACTTAATTACTTCCATCAATTGTATATTTATACTTACTATTATTTAAGCTTTTAACTGAGTTGGTGTCACCCTCAACCTAATCACCAAATTGATTAGAAAAATTACAAAAATACCCTTTTGTAATTAAAATAAGTTATATTATTTGAGGGTACTTTAGTATTTTTATTTTAAAAAAAAATAAAAATATGCATATAGTGAGATTTAAACTTAAATCAATTGCATTAGTAAATTTTTTAATTTGCCACTCAACTAAAATTTTATTTTGACATTTTCATACATTTTAATTTTATTATGCATACTTTAATACTTCCATCAATTATATTTTTATACTTACTATTATTGCTCTTGATTGAGTTGGTGTTACCCTCAATCAGGTTACCAACTCATTAAAGAATTTAGGAAATACCCTTACCCTTCCGTAATTAAAATAAGTTATATTATTCAGAGTACTTTAGTCTTTTTATTTTAAAAAAGAATAAAATTAAGCATATGGTGTAATTTGAACCCGAACCAATTACATTAGTAAAATTTTTTATTACCACTCAGCTAAAATTTTATTTTGATATTTTTATACATTTTAATTTTATTATACACACTTTATTATTTCCATCAATTGTATATCTATACTATTAATAAAATTCTTGATTGAGTTGGTCTCATTAGTCAACCGCGCATCAACTCGGTTAGAAAATTATAAAAAATGCCCTTTCATATTTAAAATAAGTTATATTATTCGAGGTTACTTTAGTCTTTTTATTTAAACCAATAAAATTATGCATATGGTGAGATTTGAACTTGAACAAATTGCATTAGTAAAATCTTTAATTTACCACTCAACTAAAGTTTTATTTTGCTAATTTCATACATTTTAATTTTATTATGCACACTTTATTACTTCCATCAATTGTATTCTATACTTACTATTATTTAAGCTTCTGATTGAGTTGGTGTTACCCTCAACCGGGTTACTAAATCGGTTAGATAAATTATGAAATGGCCTTTTGTAATTAAAATTATGAGGATTGGGAGAATCCAAATCGAGGAAAGTCCGAGTGAGCACCGATGGGAGTTAAGGTCTCCTATGATTAAGATGTTGAGTGCATTATGGCAGACTATGTGATTCGATGGAAGTATTATAAGTTAAGGCATGAGTACTTAGTTTGATGGAAGAGACTTCCTGACAATGGGGTAAGTTGGGAACCTATCGAGGCTTTATAGTGGTTCTAAGACAAGATAAACTAGTTGCATTCTGAAGATGCAACAAGAGCGTTGCTAGAACAGGTGTGGGAGAAGGTCACAGGCCGCGCAAAGGAGCTTGCGATTGACGCGCACATTATAGACCCTTCATGTTCACTTGGGGTCATTCGGCCCAACAGGATTGGTTCATTGCTTGGAAGAGACTTAAGGCCTTAAGGCCCATCTATTTGGATTTTAGTTAAAATGTAAATACTCTAGTAACTTGTATTTTTACCTGGATAAATATTGTAAATTCTAAAGGATAAGAATGTATAAAGTTTAAATCCCTTAGAACTCTCGTCTTCTAAATAGGCACTATCTCAACCATTGATGTACTTCAATCTGTATCGTTGGATCTGAGAGGGCTCAACCATTGATGGCATTGATTTCTTGTGGCTTTTCGATTCTTTCATTGCTTCTTTGTCTTTGAGTTTGTTTCTGTTTTATTTCGATGCCTTAAAGAATTTTCTTTATGAATTTTCATCTTTTGAGGATTAAATCGACTTAAATAGAATAGATTTGAAGGTAAATTTTTGTCTAAGATCGTATAATTCGTGAGACTTCAATTGCTCATTTCTAAAATCCCTAACTATGCTGCCATTAAAATGGCTTAGCCTAAGCAATCAACTTAACTCGCATTTGCTCATCTTAATAGCATATATAGCACAATACTCATCAACACCTTAAAAAGAATCTCTTATATATGAGCCAAATGTCTCTTGAATACAACAAAATAGGTTCAAAGAATGTCAACATAAACTTTTTAAGATACGGTTTGAACACTTGTGAGTTTGACAAAACAAATTATTGCTATCTCGAATTATGCCTGCCATCAGCATTTCTTGAATCATTCTTTCCAACTTAATATTTTTGGATGGTATGATATACAATATGACCAATTGTGATAGCTTGAGTTTCATTGATGAAATTTTATGATCATGAGTTATATGTGGAGGAAGCTCTCTCGGTCCAAAAAAATAAAAAAAACTAGTGTTGAAAATCTTCCAAAAGTTGCCGCAAGGTTTTGACATTTTATGCAGTAATACTTGATATTCCAAATATTCGAAAAGGGTTTTATATTTTTACCATAATCTTGAAATTGGAGAACATCTCGATCCTGTCGTCTAAATGTTTTAATACAATGTGAATACCCACTGTTTTGCCTTCCATGGTCATGACGGCTGCCATCTGTTTTTGATTTAGACATGCATTCCCCTTCACCACAAATAAATTTTATTCCAAATTTGAATTTTACATTTATATTAATTATATTTTCTTTGTCTGTTTGGGATTAGTGTGGTTTTTAAGATTTAAATTTACATTCTCCCTATTTGAAAACGTATTACATTAATATCAAAGATTTTAAATTTAAATTAGAAATGAGAAATTAAAAATCCTAATTCATGAATTTTGTTTTAAAAATAATGGGATCGCATTAACTGAAAATGCTTAAAGAAAGGAGAAGAATCGAATTTGGTGGCGATGGCTATCGATTCATATATTCCTTTCAGATTTCTTTTATGCAGATAGTATATAAAAATTAATCTGAAAGCACAAAGGTGACAAATCAAAAGGTAATGAAATTTCAATATTTCGTATTAAATATGAATATTCATTTGTATAAAACATTATTATTAATTTTATAACCGTCGCTATTAAAAACTAAATTATTCTTAAGACTAAATCAACATCGAGATTCAACAAAAAAAATATTATGACTTGTATTATTTCTGACCGCTCACATTACTTCGTGCTTCAATTTTTCTATATTAATAAAATTTTACATTCTATTTAAAAAAAATAATTTTAGATATATTCGTAAGTTTCATGTGAATAATAACACAATGTATCATCTTTAAGTAAAATAAATTTATAAATCTTCTATTATTTTTATTTAAATAATAATTAAGTGTTGTGCTATTATCCATCGATGTATCAAATATTCATCAATTTTTTAAAAAAAAATTAAAAAAATAAAAAAATCTTCTTTGGATGGGAGAGAATATTTACCGACGGCAGAAAGGACGGGTAAAAGTAGTGTAGCATCAGTAGAATCCGATTCTACAAAACTCTAGACAATCACCAAACTATAAAACAATACAAACACAACACTTTCCTGTCCATCCATCGTTAAGACGATAATAACTATAAACATCCTACGTTCTTACACAGGTTTGTTGATTTCTCCAATGGAAAACCACAAAACGCAACATCCAACTATCGACGACAACAAATCAGCAGGTCATCTTCAATGTCACTTTTATTATTATTATTCTTGGGGTTTCCAGTGTATCTTCGTTCATTCTAATATTAATCTGACTTATTAACGTTTTAAAATGTATATGAATGGGATACAAAATTTGTCGGGTTTATTTCTATTAAACATGTTTGTCCTCTTCCAGCATGTTGTCAGCCGGTGACAAGAAACAAAGGAAACGGCAGGAACAGAAGCTTTCTTGAAGGATGGTAAGTCTTCAATTCTTTTCTCTCTATCTCTTAGATAAACAAAGATGTATTTCCATCTAATTAATATATTTTGTCTTGGAATTTATTTGCAGTCTCTTTGCTTTGTGTTGCTGCTGGCTTTGGGATGCCTGCTTCGATCTGTAGAATAAGGAGCAGTCAAATGGCAATGTGGAATTACATCTAAATTATTAATATTAATGTGTGTGTGTTTACGATTACTTCTTTTTTATACTTTATTACAAAAGAAATAGTAATCTAGTTCTGTAATGAACATGTAAGCTACAATTTTGTATTTTTGTGCTTTGTATTGCGAGAAATATTTACATTAGTTAAATAAAGAATTTTTATATATAATAAAATTCCATTTTTTAAAAAAGAAATTGTCTCAATAAAAAATTGTTTTTATAATTGACTCCGGTTAGAAGCCCAAGCTTGAATAGCGGAGGGAGGAAATGAGTGTACAAAATTCTCATTCATCGAAAAACATTTCACAAATGAATACATATCATGAAGCCAATAAACAACTGATGAACTCTAAAAATAATTAGAAACATTAGACGCATCAAATTTAACCAATGAATAACAAATGGAATCAACACGTACATTGCCTGTAAGTAAAATGATAAGAGATAAATAGTAATTAGTTTTCACTTCAAGAGCCAAGATACCCATTTGATGACACCATCTAAACACGAAGACCATTGCTTCAGCCTTCATGTATAAAGGTTTAGCCTACGTACCCTGGCATATTAAGGCTAGTTATAGAAACTAAGTTCTTGCAACCGTCTCCAACCATAGTGTCCAATTGGTAATTTTTAGAGCCTAGGGTAAATCTCACATCCATAATCATTTTGAAGGAGTCCGCCGCAAAAAAATGTCCTACATTCTCAGAACAGTGCCTTTATGCTCAAAGCATGGCATCTCAAACCTACAAGCTCGATCAAACACATCTTGCAAAGTCAATTGTTTGATATTGAAATTACCATGGCTTGCACTTGTTCCAAGTTATTGGTCTATTAGTTGTGTTAGAGTTGTGTGACCCAAATTGTAAGAGATTGCTTGCAAGTCAAGCTAAACAAAATATATCTTCTTTCTAGAAGATTTAGTATTTATGAGTATAATATATTCAGCATTTATTAGCATAATATATTCGACTTTGATTAGAATTAGGTTTTTTTCAACCTATAAATAGATGCAGTCGAAACTCTTTTGTAATTATTCGAATTTGACATAGTGGATTTTCTTCTACTCTGCCTGTGGTTTTTTTCCAGAAAAGGTTTCCACGTAAAAATCTGTGTGTTTTTTTATTTTTATTTCTCTTTTCTTTGCGATATATTGTCATTACCGACGTTCTATTTTCACAAGTTGTTTAAACAAGAGTTGAGATAGAAAGTTGAGACAAGGATATTTTTGCAAATAGAGTAAAGCAAGGAGAACACAGGATGTTTGTCAATATAGTTTGGATTCATTGATCTTTATCTTTGTGAACTTTGCTCAAAGAACGATTTTATTTAATAATTCACTCAAAAAAATTATTAGCTTAAACGCAATCTATGTTCGCAATGAAAGATAATTGCAACCATGATAATTTCAATCCCAAAATTGAACTCAAATTGTTACAATTACTCTCTCAAAAACCTTATAATACAAACAAGCCTAAGGGTGCAAAAATACTAACTCGAATCATGAAACAAAGTCAAAGTTTTCAACAATTATCAAAGCAATATTTATTCCAAAGAAACCAAAAATGCCAACAAAAAAGAATTGAGAGTACTTCCCTATAGCATAACTCACTAGAAGAAGAAACAAATCAGGGGCTAAATGAATTCCAAGTTGTTGAGCTCGTCGGAGGATTCAAACTTAGGTGATACTTTAATCATTTGTTACTATTATAATATCAGAACTATAATATTTGGAAGATTAAATAAAAATTTAAATCACATGCAGCTTAAAAGGATTCAGCTTTGCTATCCATTACAGACTCATAAATAAACTAAACAAAACCTCACAAAAATTTGTTGGTTGGTCCATTTACAAAACTGTAACGATACATTGAGGAATGGTAGCCTCAAAAGTAACTAGACTGAAATTGTAAGAGTTCAAGCTGAGCCAACAATTTTGCAGTCGTTGATTTTAGCCTGGGATCACCCTTTTGAGCTAAATCAATTAGCACCACTTGCGCTGATTCCCCATACTTCACTCTAAGTTCCTCTACTCCGAATACCCTTTCCAATATCCAAAGCGCTTTTTCCTGAGCCTTCACACTTGCGGTTTCCATGATTTTGATAATCGCTTCCACGCCTGCGTTTTTAGCAATGTAATCGCTTCCGTTTTCCCAGATTTCGTCTTGCAATAGCGTTGCCATTGCATTCAGAACCGCTTCATCAGCTTCCCTTTCCTTGCCTTCCAGGATTTGTATCAATGGCGGGATTGCACCCGCTTTCACCAAACAAAACGTGTTGTTAACAATGCAGTACCCGTCGTGGACGTTGCAGAACGCTGCCGCCGATGGAGGGACGCAGAACCAACTTTTCTTTTTCGATTTCCGAAGTGATACCGAGTTCTGTGATAGCTGCGCGAGTGCGGCCGCGGCTCGGCATTTTGCTACTAATGATCCGCAAGATAGCAGCTTGACGAGCAATGGGATCGCCTCGTTTTGTGCTGCGAGAAGCTGTAGTTTTTTATCTGAAGGAACTGTGAATCGAATAAGTACGCCCGCAACACCTTCTGCTAACGAATTCGACATCATTGAAGGGCTTGAATTCATCATGGATATCAAAATTGGTAGCAGATTTGATTTCTTTAGAACTTCAGTCGCTTTCTTATTGCTGATTGGTATGTTGCTCAGTATGCCAACTGCAGCAGCCTTATCAGTCTCCAATGGTGATGATGAGATAATGTTAACAATGGTGTTCAAATGGCTTTCTCCGAGCTGTTCGGTCAATTCTTCCGGTAAATGTTGCGAGAGAGTGTAAAGCAAATCCAACGCGCCGGTCCTGATTTTCATGTTGCTTTCTGTTAGAAATGGTAGAAGAAGATGAATCACACCGTTTTCCTTCATTTTACTTCTAACTTTCGATGCATTAGGATGGCCTGCAATGCTATTCAGTGCTTGCAGAAGGTGACATTGAATTATAGGACTTGAGAGGTTTAAAAGGGAGAGCATTTGCTGTGCTACATCTTGATTAACAAGAATTGATTCTGACTGTGCGATTCGTGCAAGAATTGCTGAAGCTGGCTCCCGGAGAGTCATGAGCACGGATGTTACAGAGAAAAGGAGCTGAAGCAGAGATACCACTATACCGGAATTGATCAACCGTTGTACATTTTCCGACAAATTCGACAAATTTTGCAATGCATTCAGTGCAGATAACTTCGCTTCAAGCTTTCCGGCATTGAACATCTTTACGAGAGGCTCGACCGCTCCATCTTCTCCAAGGGAAGCTCTACTTTGATCTGTTAGCTCCATTCTCGATAACGCAGTTGCCATGAGGATCTTACTCATGTCGGAGCCTGGCAAGACATTAGAATTTACTATACATTCTAATATCAACAATCAAATGCAGCAAATAAAGGACATTTTTGTGTTACCTTCCTTCAAGTAGTGCACTAACGGTTTGAAATAACCGGCTTCAGCCATATGAAGCGCATTCTGCGTATTGCTCGACAACGCATTTAACAACTTCCCTGCATTGCTTGAAGCAATTGGATCGTCGCCATTAAGCATTGTAACTAACATAACAATGCATCCCTGAATTCGACCAAGCCGTCTCCAAACTGCTTGAAGGTCTGATAGATCAAGCAACAGCCCTACAGCTTCCCTCCTCTCTTCCGTATCTCGTGTCAACGATTTCACCAATGCCGATAACGATGCTGCATCTGCCATCTTCTCCTGTTAACTAGCATACAGTGTAAGACAGACTAACAAGAAAATATTCAACTGAAAATATCAAGGCAAAATAAAAAAATTAGTTCACCTTGTTTTCGGAATTTTCGGAAGCAAGTTTTTGCAATATCCGAAGGATGATCAACCGGTTGTTCGGCTTACATGAACTCAACCTATTCACTAGAATGAGAACAATGCCTCCTTCATTTATCCATTCATTCGTAATCAATCCTTGCCTAATCGACTCGTTAAACCACAAAAGGGCGAAATTGAACTCTTCATCATTGCCATACTTGAGTTGCAAGATGACATCGTCGATGGTAAGATTTGATCTTTCCTCTATGATTTCAGTTATTTCTTCCTCAATTTCTGTCTCTGATGCATTGGCAGTGACAAACTCATATCCATGGCTTGGACTAGGAGGCCGACTCGGGCTCGGACTCGGTCCCAGACTTGGACTAGAACTCGGAGTTAAGCTTCCATTGAACCTGACATTCATGAATTCCTTATGCAATGCACTGATCTTTTCTTTCATTTCCAGATGAAGATCAATGCTAGCAAACAACACGAGGCCTAAGGATCTCCCAAGATCTTGTGTCACATTTTCAATCCATGTATTCGGTTGCTTTGAATCAGGGCTTTTGATCAAAGTCTTCACACGCTGAAGCTCTTTCTCGATCGATTCAATCGCTTTTCGGATCGTTCTCGTGTCCATAACATCTTTGTTATCCTTTATATCACTCAAAATTAAACCAAGTTTATTGAGAAGACATGAGAATTCAATGAATAATCCCTTCTCTGAGTCTTTAGCAATTGAGGACACCTCTTCTACTGAGGCTACTAGCTCGGATATAAGTTCAGGGAAGGCTCTGGAATCAGTTTTTTTCATTTTCTAGGACCGGGTTTTTAAAAAAAAAAAAAAAACAAAGATATCAATGAATTTCCAGAGAAAAAGAAAAGGTTTTCCAGGAAAAACAGAGGATTTTCCGAGAAAGAAAACCGAGGATTTTCCAGGGTCTAAAAAGAGGTCAAACAAGAGCAGGGTTTTGTAAACTCAGAATCAAAAAGAAACTGTACAAACTTCAACTATCTTTTATCACTAAGAAATTAACAAATTAGCACATAAAATAATTCAATGAATGAAAAAAGAACAAAGGGAAGAAAAAAAGGGAAAACAGAGGATTTTCCCAGAGTTCTAAACAGAGGTCAAACAGGAACAGGGGCTGCAAATTCAGAAATAACAGGAACTTTTACATGCTTCAAAGATCTTATACATGGAAATTTACAAACTAATTTAGATTTATATACACACAAAAAAGTGGAACTAACTAAGGGTGAAGAAAAGAGAAGGAACTTAACCTGAAGATTGGAAGACAAAAAGAGTGAGAAAAAGACTAAGAAATTGAATCTTAATTCCAGTGTTAGAAATAGAGGACATTAAAAGATGAAAATGTTGGGGATGGAAGGTTGTAATTTGGAGTTATGTGGAGAAGAGTATCTTCCTTGGCAATGTCAGTGTCAGCTGGCTATTGACCTTTTTATCTGCCTTATTTATTACTAAATCTTATGCTTCAATTTTATTTTGAGAAGACCAAGTCAAAGTAAATAAATTATTTGAAATTAATTTCATATAATAAACTATAGTTGCTTTTATTTTATTAAATGAGTCAATAGGAAAATCATTATAAATCTTTCTTTAAAAACATGATTATAAATAAGTTAAAATATGTTCTACTTGTTATATATTTGAAGTTTTAAGAAAATTTAATTATTTTATTTTTCAAATTTCATCATGTCATTATTAGGTAAAATCAAATTCATTTAAACTGATAAAATGAATAGAGCGAAGCAAAGTGAAAACAAGAAGTACATAACAAATCCAAGCCAGCAGGCTTACTTAATACACCTTTTCTTTAGTCTCCTCGTTATTGCCTAGTTAAACCAATTTATTAACATTAACAATACCTATGATAAAAAAAGAGGCCAACAAATACAATCAAAGTAGTTTGCTTTCAATAAAGTCGCTTTAGCCAAAGTATGAGTTGCTCTATTAGTATCTCTACGTATCCAATAGACAAATAAAGATTAAAACCTAGAAATAATGTGTTGACAATTCAATAATAATTTCCTAGAGTAAAAAAAATCCAACGTACTAGAAGAAAAAGCTTGCCATAGTCGTTTATCAATTTTAAGAATATTGTCATTTATACGAATAGATCGAAACCATGAAAAAGCCTCACGAGAAGGATTGACCTTATTACATCGCACAAACTCTCCAATCTCATTATGCTCAATCAAGGCCTACCTTATACACCCTCTATCGACAAAGAGTGTACCATCAAAATTACATTTTTTGCTTACCCCTCAAAGACCGTCTTCAATAGCCATTGTCACCTCACCCACTCTTCTAGATACCAATTGAGAAGCATGTATCACTCTCCTACCCATCCTTGCAAGAACTCATCCACATCATGCATAAGTTGATCTGCAGTCAAGACTTTCTACTTTCATACAGTCACATTTCTGCAAAACCAAATGCCTCGTAGCATGCCCAAAATTTGCCTCATTTTTTCAACTTGTTACTTAAGTAACACACAAGAGATAAATTCCCCCAACAAACTCAAAGCTAGCACAATGCCCATCTCTTACCAAACTATAATCACAAACAAACAATGGGAAAAAATGCTCTAAATCCTCTTTGGCTTGTCAGCATCCATTAGAAGTTGTGTGACCCAAATTGCTATTAAAACAAAATACAAGTGGCAAGATAGAGGGATTTACAATACAGGCTACACAAGTAAAATTTAAATAGAAGGTACTCATTCTATCTAATGTTGATTAGAATAAGGTGTTTTAATCTTACTGTAGTGCTTCTATTTGACTTTGATTAGAATAAGGTTTTTAAACCTATAAATAGACGTAATCGTCTCTCCTCTTATATTATTCGAATTCGACATAGTGAATTTTCTTCTCCTTTACCGTGGTTTTTTCCCGAGAGGGTTTCTACGTAAAATTTTGTGTGTTCTTTTCTCTCTTTTTTTGTGATTCATTGTCATTATCGACGTTCAATTTTCACAGTATCTATAACAAATCAGGTCAAAAAATATACAATGGGATAGAGGCTTACTTTTACATGGAACAAAACCCTATAATAACAGACTCACTCCAACCTTGCTTACTAAGCAAAGCCAAGTCAAATTGGTACAAATGATGGAATCCCATATTGCCATACTTCTTTGAAACACAAAGCTTATCCCAAGAAGCCCAATGAATTCTCTTTCAATCTCCATTAGAATCCCACCAAAAAGAGTTCATCATCTTCTGTAAGTCATCATAAGAATTGGGGGAAGTAGAAAAACACTCGTATTATAAACCAGAAAAGCTTGAGCAATCGTTTTGAGCATCACTTCCTTCCTAACCATTGGAGAGAAATTTATTCTTCCAACTAAGAATACGTTTACTCAATCATTCTTTAATAACACAAACACCTATTTTCTCATTGGTAAACTTAAGTATTTGTCATGGTTGAGAGGTGAAGTAACACCAACAACATTACAAATAGTGTGTCGAGCATCTAATTTAGTGTTTGAATTTAACATAATACCTTATTCCATGAAGTTAATAGCCTGTCCAAAAGTCGTCTCATATTGTCACAGCACATCTTTTACTTTAAGAACTTCTGATTTGCTAGCTCGAGAAAAGAAAAAGCTATCTTCAGTAAACATTCAATGAGAAATCGTCCAACTCCCTTGGTAAATAGCAAGACCATGTAAATCACCACTTCTCTATTCCTTTTCCAATAAATAACTTAAGTCCTCGGTGTACAAAATAAACAGGTATGGTGAAATCGGGTCCCCTTGCTTGCGAACCTATGCGTTCCATAATAAACCTTGGAAAGGTCCAATCAATTCTTTCATAAGCTTTATTGATATCAATCTTTAGTGTGACTTCACCCATATATCCATAGTTTTTATTTTTCATATTACTTTTTCTTTGAAAGGGAAAATGGTGTAGTAGCCCAATTTTGTCAGGCCCAATACAAATAAATAAACCCAAACAAAGACAAAATAAAAACAAAATAAATAAAGCCCAATTTACCTTAACCCAAATTAGAAGCCCAAATCAATACAAACCCAAAAAGGCCAAAAACAAAAAAATGACAGAAACCCTAGTCCCCTAAGGTTATCTGTGCCGCAGCTTCCTCCTCGTCAACGAACTCGTTGCCCAAGATCTGACACCTTGTTTTCCCTTTTACCGAAATGGCAAGGTGCGGCTCCCCAGCGCCGTTGACCTTGCCATGGATACATCCAAAGAAAGAACGAAAGAGGACAAAGAGTAAAACTAGCAAAAATGGCAGAAATAGCAAAATAAGAATACAAAATTAAATATTATGTAATATATTTGGCTATAAAAGCCATGATAACCACATGTATTTTTTACACACGAAAAGCAATCAAAACAAAATACAAGAAAAAAAACCAAACAGATTCAAAAGGTAGTCCATTTACTCAATATTTATTTTCTCAAAAATAAAAAAAATAGAATTTTGGAAGTTCTTACCGATCTCGCTATGTTGCTGTCGTGGGTGGGGAAGGTTATCGTCCTCGAGGAAAGACGACCTCTTTTTGACGTGAAAGGCCCTTGATTTCCTCTGAATTTGCCTGGGCTCCGTCGGAGGAGAGGACATGATAACACTCTAGAATAACGTATTTTTATGTATTAATTATGTATTTATTCTGAGTATGATCCTACTAATTTGAGCTATTTATGATATTTTATCTCATAGGGACTAAATTTGAGGCAAAAGTGAAATTAAGAGCCAAAAGCGTGAATTTAGAGATAAAATGGGCCAATGTGCGACACAAGGAAAAATTGGTGCCAAAAGTG
>CM025255.1:34353561-34365685 GCA_013677275.1 Gossypium schwendimanii
CCTTCCAAACGTGACAGGTAGTCCAGTCTGGCCCAAAGACCCACCCAAAATTTGGGGGGGTTTGGGAAAAAATATAAACCCGAAAAATGGGCTTGGGTAAAAAAAGGCCCGTTTAGAAAACGAATTGAATCTCAAGTAAGGTTTTTTTTGCCTAAGCTCTACCCAGCCTAGCCTGAATTTTTAATAATGATAAAAAACCCTTGCTATTTTTGTTGTTGCTTTTGCATGTTTTCCTTTTATTTTCCCACCTTTTGCCACTGTTTTACTACTATTTAACTATTATGTTGCTACTATTTTATTGTTAATATTTGGATATTATATAACATTTGTTTTATTATTAATTTTGCTACTATTTTAGAGACATTTGCTTGTTAAGTTGCACTTATCTTAGAGTTATTTAAGTATAAAAAAAATTTCTAATTTATTTTCAATTTGTTGGAAAATATTTTTTTTAATATTTTTAGATCTATTTTAATTTATTGTATAACATTTATTTTAAGTATAGAGAATTACCTACCCCCTTAGATTATGGGGAGCTGCTTGGATTTTTGGAATCATGGTAAAAGTTGCTTCCTTCACCTATTCATCAGACCATATTGGATACTGTGGTAATGCCGAAATTGTCAAGAGCAGTTGACTCATGGAATCCCCGTAAGGAAACTGTGCTTGGGTTCATCCATGGTTGCCAATGTTGGGGCCAATGTTGGAGGGTTTGTATCAAACCATACGTATGAAGTTGAGTAATGTTTTTTTATGCTTGGCGCCCAAGTGATCCATCTACTTATGCTATACTATCACCTTGGGAGACTGCATTTGATTCAGTGAGTTAGGAACTTATGTGCCAATATATAGTCCCCAAGTTGCAGATAGCTCTGCAGGAGTTCCAAATAAACCCTGAAATCAGAAGCTTGATCAATTTTATTGGGTTATTGTTGAAAGTTGGCAACAATACAGCAACATGCAAATGTCCAATGTGCAAGTTGGTTGTTAAAACTTTTTGTAACATGTGACTTATTTTTAGTTTGATTGTAATTTTTGTTTTGCTAAGGTTAGTCATGTACTTGGCTGATTTAGTTGCCTCTTAGTACCATTAAGCTGATTTTACAGCTTAGATACTAGCACAAGCAATGTTTTGTTTTCTTCTAATGTAATGAAGTTACTTATGTATATTGTAATGTTGCTTATTGTAGTAATTAAGAGTTGTCAATTTTTCTCTCAACCAACTTGTGTTTTTGCTTCTATTTTTCATCTTTCAAACATAAATTTTCTTTATTTTGATCTTTGAGTGCTGATATAACTCAAAAAATGGTATCAAGAGACTGTCATCTTTGAGGCCTTTTGTTGTGTGTTCTTAATTTGTATGTTTTGTGCTAGAAAGAAAAGAAATAGAAGTTGTTTTGTTGGGTTTTTTGTTGTTGCAAAAGAATGAGTTTCTCACCACCACCTATTTTTGCTAGTGAAAACTACAACATTTGGGCTGTGAAAATGAAAACATACCTGTAGGCTCATGATTTATGGAGTGTTGTTCAAACTGACATAGAGCCACCACCTTTGAGAGCTAATCCTACCATAACTCAGATTAGGCAGCATAATGAGGACTGTGCCAAAAAGTATAAGGTCATGTCATGCCTACAAAATAGAGTTCCAGATGTAATTTTCACAAGGATAATGGCTTATGACTCTACAAAGCATGCCTGCGACAAACTCAAGGAAGAGTTTTAAAGGTCAAACAAAACCAGATAGTAGCAGTTTATTAACTTGACGACGGACTTCGAGAATCTAAAGATAAAAGAGACTAAATTCGTTAAGCAGTACTCTAATAGGATAATGGCTACAGTTAATAACATTAGGCTTCTTGGGGATGAATTTAGTGATGAAAGAATAGTTGAAAAGCTCATTACAACCTTTCCAGAGAAATATGAGTAAAAAATTTCTTCCTTGGAGGACTCTAGAGACCTGTCAACCATATCCTTGACAAAGCCGATAAATGTTTTTTATGCACAGTAGCAGAAAAGGGCAAACAGGATGGAGGAGCATTCTAAAGTAGCCTTTTAGCCTAGAAGTAAATAAAGCTCAAGCTCGAGCTCAAGCTACAATGGAAAGAAGCCTTGGTCTGAAAAGAAAAAGAAGCCAAAGAAGGATGCTAGAAAAAAAAGTTTCCACCATGCACTCACTACAAAAGAAATCCACTCATTTGGAAAAATATTGTTGGTACAGGCCTGATATTCAGTGTAGAAGTTGCAAGCAACTTGGTCACATGGAAAAAGTCTATAAAAACAAAGCAAAAACATAGCCACAGTAGCAGAATCAATCTCAAGCTATTGAGGATGTTCAAGTTTAAGAGGAGCATGTTTTTACTGCTTCTTGTTTTGCAAGTTCGAGCAAGGTCAGAAAAAATTGGTTAATTGACAGTGGCTACACTCATCACATGGCACCAAATGAAGGCATGTTTAGGGAACTGGATACCAGCTTTGTATCCAAGGTCAGAATTTGGAATGATGAGTTCATTGAGGCCAAAAGCAAAGGCAAAGGCAAAGCTGTGATATGCACTCAATCAGGTAACAAAACAATTTCAGAAGTTCTTTTTATACTTGATATTGACTAGAATTTACTTAGTATTGGTCAGTTGTTAGAGAAGGGTTACTCCATTATCTTTGAAGATAAAACTTGTGTGATTAAGGATCTTTATGGTCAAGAGCTAGTGACAGTAGCTATACATGACAGATCATTTACTTTAGATGTGAATTAGTTAGAAGTAAAGGCATATATTGCTTTGACTGATGAATCATGTTTATGGCACAAGAGGTTGGGGCATGTGAACTACAAGTCACTTAGTTTGCTACATAAGATGAGTCTAGTTGAAAACATGTTCGAGATTGAACCTAAAAATGAAGTATGTAAAGGCTGTTAGCTTGGCAAGTAGACCAAACTACCTTTTCCAGTTAACAAAGCTTGAATAGCTTAAGAGAGGTTTTGACTGCTTCATACTGATATTTGTGGGCCTATGAAGACCTCTTCATTGAATGGCAGCAGGTATTTTGTGTTGTCCATTGATGATTGCACCAGAGTTTGTTGGGTGAATTTTTTGAAACAGAAGTCAAAAGTGGCTGATTTTTTTGTAAGTTTATGGCCTTAGCTAAGAATCAAGAAAGTTGTAAGCTGAAGGTATTGAGGTCAGACAATGGGACTGAATATGTGTCTCAAAAGTTTCAGAAGATTTGTGGTAAAGTTGGACTTTAGCATCAGTTAACCACCTTCTACACGCCACAGCAAAATGGTGTTTGTGAGAGAAAAAATAGAATTGTCCTTGATATGGCCAGGTGTTTATTATTGGAAGGGAAAATGCCTAACATTTTTTGGGCTAAGGGAGTAAATAGTTCAGTGTATTTACTTAATAGACTGCCAACAAATGCAGTTAAAGGCAAAACACCATTTGAAGCTTGGTTTGGACACAAGCATACTGTCTCACACTTGAAAGTGTTTGGATGCATATGCTACACACTTGTGCTAGCTAACAAGAGAACCAAGCTAGAAAGAAGGTCCATGCCTGGGGTTTTTGTTGGCTATAGTAGCACAAAGAAAGGGTATAGATCTTTGATCCATCCACTAAAAGGATTGTTGCAAGCTTGTCTAAGCAAGACCAGCAAGATCTTGATTTGCAGCATGTTGAGAATGAAGCTAAAATTGAGGGAGAATATGATGATGTACCTATCAGAGGCACAAGAACTATCACAAACATTTATCAAAGATGTGACATGACCATTGTTGAGCCTTCTAACTTTGATAGGGCTACAAAAGAGGACTGCAGGAAAGAATCAATTGAGGCAGAAATGAAAATGATTCATAAGAATGGTACATTAGAGCTGGTTGATAGGCCAACACATAGAAAAATTATTGGTGTGAAATGGGTGTTCAGGACTAAGCAAAATGCAGATAGGTCCCTGAACAAGTACAAAGATAAGCTAGTTGTGAAGGGATATAGCCAATAGTATGGCATTGATTTTTCAGAAACCTTTGCACCAATTGCAAAGTTGGACACCATAAGGCTGCTATTTGCCTTAGCTACTCAAAAGCTACAGAAAGTGCACAGCTGGATGTCAAATATACTTTCTTGAATGGATTTCTCAAAGAAGAGATCTTTGTTGAGAAGCCAGATGGTTTCAAGGTATGTGGTGAAGAACATAAGGTTTACAAGCTTAAAAAAGCCTTGTATGGCTTAAAGCAAGCTCTAAGGGCCTAGTATGATAGAATTGACAAATATCTATCAAAGCTTGACTTTGAGAAAAGTTTCAGTAAACCTACTCTCTATGTCAAAAAGGTTGAGAATGAGACCTTATTGATTGTATTCTTATATGTGGATGATTTGCTAGTTACTAGTAGCAAAAGTGAACTGAATGAAGAGTTCAAAAAATAGATGCAAGATATTTTTGAGATGACTGATCTAGGCTTGATGACTTACTTTCTTGGCATGAAAGTGACTCAAAACAAGCATGGCATTTTTATAAGTCAACAAGTATTTGCATTGAAGATTTTAAGCAAGTTTTGCATGACAAATTGCAAACCTGCTAGCACTCCTATGGCACAAGGAGAAAAACTTTCCAGGAAAAGTGACCATGAACGAGTAGATGAGAAGGGCTACAGAAGTCTTGTAGGTTGTCTGCTCTATTTGACAGCAACAAGGCCAGATATCATGTATGGAGTGAGCCTTCTATCAAGGTTTATGCACTGCAACAGTACTGTTCACTTCAAAGCAGCTAAGAAAGTTCTGAGATATGTCAAAGGAACTCTCAACTTTGGAGTGAAATTTGAAAAGGCTGAAGAATTGAAGCTGCTTGGTTACTTAGATAGTGATTGGGCAGGATTAGTCGATGATATGAAAAACACTTCAGGGTATTTTTTCACTCTAGGTTCAGGGGTCTTTTGTTAGACTTCTAAAAAACAACAAATAGTAGCATAATCCACTGAGAAACAGAGTACATTACAGCTACTACTGCTGTTAATCAAGCCATTTGGCTTAGAAAACTTTTGAGTGAATTGAATGCTGATCAAAAGGAAGCAACAGAGATCAAAGAGGACAACCAGCCAGCTGTTGCTATTGCCAAAAAAACCCGTGTTTCATGGCAAGACCAAGCACTTCAAGATCAAGTGTCATTTTGTAAGGGAGGCAGAACTATCAAGGGAAGTCAATTTGATTCATTACAATTCTGAGGTTCAGTTTGCGGACATTCTAACCAAGCCACTCGCTAATGCAAGGTTTGAAAATTTGAGAAAAAACATTGGTGTCTGTTATTGAGTACCCAAGGAGGAGTGTTGAAAGTTGGCAACAATACAACAGCATGCAAATGTCCAATGTGCAATTTAGTTGTTAAAACTTTTTATAACATGTGACTTATTTTTAGTTTGATTGTAATTTTTGTTTAGCTAAGGTTAGCCCTGTATCATTAAGCTGATTTTACAGCTTGGATACTAGCACAAGCAATGTTTTGTTTTCTTCCAATGTAATAAAGCTACTTATGTATATGGTAATGTTGCTTATTGTAGTAATTAAGAGTAGTCAATTTTTCTCTCAACCAACTTGTGTTTTTGCTTCTATTTTTCATCTTTCAAACATAATTTTTTCTTTGTTTTGATCTTTGAGTGCTGATATAACTCAACAGTTATGTCTTGGGCCTCTACAATTCCCAGTCATCTCATGGTTGATTTGATGGAGAAAATTTTCTTTGTAAAGTGGCTACAGGTTTTGCATCATTGGTTGTGTTTCAAAACCCAACTTTGTGGAGATAAAAAATTGGTACATGGGTTGGAAGGGACTTCTGCCATAGGAGCTTTTGGCTAATGAAAGCATCCGCAATCAACTTCACTGTGGTCTTGAGATGATGGTTCAGGCTGCTGACCATGTACCAGTAGTGCAGCCTGGTTTGAGAGAGAATGTTACATATCTTAAGGTGCGTGAGCAGAGGCAGTTTGAGGCTCAGCAGAGAGCAGCCGCACATGCACAACAGCCAGCTGCAGCCCCGATGGATGGTGTTCCTGAGATGAGTTTAAAGGAGGTAGTTGAGGCCTATGCACAGCAGTATGAGTTAGTATTCAAGCCCAAGCCTGGAAGGATGCATAATGGTCAACAGATATATGGCTTGGGTAGTTGATTCACTTCACCAGAAAGTTTTTGCGCGAAAGGATAATGGCAGGTCCCTGGTCTCACTTGATGATTTGTTGGAAATGCACTATAACTCTCTTGCAAGGAGACGTTGAGTTTTAGGTAGTTTACTAGGAAAGATGCTGCAGTGAGAAGTGTTTTTGAGTTTTAAACTGTCCTTCGAAAGGAGGTCGGTGGTTTTTTTGGATATGGAGGTCTAATGTATTGAACTATAATTCAAATAGAACATCGACGTCGTACAAATATAAATCGATTCATAGAATTCTTTAATTTGAAATCTTTTTATTTATTTCCTTTGTAAAGAATGTATTGAACTATAATGCACTTTAATTTTATTATACTTCAATATAACTTTAAAGTAATTAAATTTTCATTACTAAGTAAAAATTATATATAAAAAGAATGAATCATTAAAAATAATGATTCTTCGAAAGAAATATCAAATCATTTTCGAACAACAATGACAATAGAAATATAAAATTATTTTAATGCTAATGAGTTTATTCAATATTATGATTTTAAAAAAAGAAAATTGTATATTATTTATACCATGTGAAGCATGCACTCTTAAAATCGTTTTTTTATCTACTTGTTATTTGTTACATGTAAGTAAAACATATTTTGTGAATTTATTTTGAAAAGGAAGTCAAATTTCAACAATTACTTTTTAATTATTTTCACTAATATAATTAAAATCTCAAAGTAACGAGAAACTAATGTTTTAAAATGTGAAATTTAATGTATTTTATAATACTTAATATTAAACTAATTTTTTATTTGATATAAATTCATAACATATAAACAAATTTATTCAAACTTAATTTTCTTTTGGCAAAAAAAAATATTCATTTTTAAGAGTCACATCTAGGCCCGTTCCAAAAGTGGGAGAGTTTAGATAAAAAAATTGGCCCAAAATATGAGTTTGGGTAAAAAAATATAGCCGTTTAAAAACGGGTCTTGCCTTGGCCGGGTAAAGCTTTTTTGGCTCAAGCCCGGCCCAAATTTGCAAAAAAAATTGTTTTTTTTTGCTTTTTTTTTTACTATTTTGCTGTTATTTTCTTGTTGTTTTCTTACTATTTTGTCACCATTTCACTATTATATTGTTATTGTTTGGATATTGTATAACTATTATTTTATTGTAAATTTTGTTATTATTTTAGAGACATTTGCTTGTCAAGTTACACCTATGTTAGTGTTATTTAAGTATACATATTCTTTTTAATTTGTTTTCAATTTGTTGGGAAACATTTATTTTAATTTTTTTAGTATTTTTTATGCATTTATTTTTTTAAAATTATTTAAAAATAATATATATTTTTTAATATAGGAGGTTGGACCAAGCTCAAGTTTTAACATTTTTATCTGGATCAGATTCGAACAAAATTTTAGGCCTATTTTAGGGCTAGACCCAAACCTAACAAACGGATCTAAAATTTTAGTTAGACCTGACCTAACCAATGGATACCTCTAATCACATCATCAACTGCGAACTCAAAGTCATCCTCTTCGAATCCAAAATTAGTATTATTGCTTTTAGAATTGCATATCAACATGTCTTTGAAAGAAGCTTTAGGTTTCTCCTCCTCTGCCATCTTAAAGTCATTGGTAGGTCAAATCATCACCCTTTTTATTCTGTCGCTCATTCAAGCTCCATGGGGATAGGTGAGCCAGGGCAATCATGGTTGGGAGGTGAGAGAAAAAGATTCTCCCTTTGTTAATCATTGCATTTGTTTTCCTAAAAATTCTAAGGTGCATTTATTACATGTTTTCCTAAAAATGGAAGCCTCATTACATAAAATCCTCCAAAAAAAAGGAAAACCTTAAGACTAAATAAATGTTATAACATGAAAGATCCAACACGACAACAGGCAAGGAACATTAGTGTTATTCTTGGGTCTCACCAGTTTAGCAATAACTGAAACCTCTCAACCTGTGTTGCAATGTCACCAACCACTGTCACAACTCTCCCTGCAATACTTCTCAGTCGATCATATCTCTCATCCAAAAAACATTAGGTTGTTTCGAAGACGGGAAAGTATCAAACTCTTCGTCCAATTCATCAACTATTACAGATCCGACAACCGATGGTTCACATGATATGAGTTGGATGCCTCGGTCACTTTCTCCATCGGAGGATCATAACTTGATACTATATAAAGTCATTGTTGGCAATAATCAAATCTGGTTTAAGAACTATAATGCAATAGATCGCAATGACTAAAACGGTTGTTGTCAAATTATTCCACTTGCGGATTTCATCGAACCAATGTCGAGCATCGAAAAAGCACTTCAAAGTGGCCAAAACTCTTTGATAAATACGGCTATTTTACCCATCTAACCCAAGAAAATTTAATATTTACAAAAATAACCATGGTTTAAAAATATTTACCAAAATGACTTGAAATGAACAGTAAATTTGGGTTTTTGGAACCCAATGGCTGGCACTACCTTGTGTTTTGGCCCTATTATTACCTAAAGATTGTGTTAGGTTTTAAAAAAATAATTTTTTTAAGTTTGGGACATGAATGGCCGACACCAAGGTATTTTTTTTAAAAGCGTATCATACTAGTATACAAAAATACCAGTATTTGAAAAATAAAAATTTTTTGGTTCATGGCCGGTACTAGAGTCATTTAAAAAAAATTTTGGGTGCTGGCCAATAGATGGTCGGCAACAAGTATATTTTCGAGTCCCAATGTACTTTTTTTTTACTTTGGGACACTAATGGTCGGAACTAGTGTCATTTTAAAAAAATATTTGGGTGCTGGTCAGTAGATGGCCGGCACCAAGTACATTTTTCGAGTCCCAATGCACTTTTTTTTTACTTTGGGACATTGATGGCCGGCACCACCTTTTTCGAGTCCCGAATTTTTTTTTTGGTTTTGGGACACCGTTGGCCGGCACCAACTTTATCAGATTAAAAAAAATTAGTTTTCTTAATTTTGGGAATCAAATGGCCTGCACCAAATTTATCATACATATAGGTGTTTTGTCTTCCATTTGAGTTTTTATTTATTTTTTTCTTTGCTTTATTAGTTGAAAATCGAGATTAAAAATATCAGTTTTTTCTTTGTTTAGAAGGAAGCAAAAATTTTTTAAGATGGGTTTACAGATTTTGTTTTGTTTATGTTTATTCCAGATTCAACAAGCATGTTTCGCTGGCGGATTTAAAACGAAAAATCAGTATAAAGATAGCAACCTGTTATAGGAAGCAAATGTTGAAACTGTTTTACAAATTTCTTGTTTCAACAGATTCGCTCAAGTTCTCAAAATGGAGATTGAAGATGATGATCATCTAGGGACAATGATAGCAATTTATTGCCCCCTGAGATGGATAATCCCAGCCCGATTGAGTTGTTCACGAAAATAGTTGAGCCAGATCCCATTCAAGTTGTAATTCCAGCAAGCCAGTATTCTGGAATTAATTTTGATCTTAACGTCTCCTGGGAAAATCAGTCAGGTTGTGGATGGTCAAAGCCAACTCCTAAAAATCCAAACACCAGGGGATGTTCGTATAACATCCCAAACTCGTGTACTCGTCTAGAGATCCATCCAGAGGTGTTGGCCACCATAGAAGATGGTGATGAAGGTCCGATAATGATGATTAGTCCCACCGTGATCCCAATGATGATTTTAGTGTCCCTGATTTGGATGACATCTCTAAAGACATAGACGAGAAAGGCCCGGTAGAGGGTGAAAATGCAAACCCCCATTCGGCCGAGAACATGGGCCCTGGTATAGTTATAAGAAATAATACAAGGTCCTTCATGACCGACGTGGATCTTGATGAGGCTCTTGCACGTGAGTTTCCAGAATATACAAACATTGTGCCAACTCACCTACTTGATGATGAATATGATGATGAAAAGTTGTTCTTAGGACAATAATTCGATAACAAGAAAGACTATTTACATGCTATAAAATAATTTAGCTTGGAGTTAGGTGTGGATTATAAAGTAATGAAGCCAATGCAGTCTTTGAACATAGGAGAATATTGGAAAGCCTCAAGTGGGTGTAATTGGCGTGTTCGAGCCGCGTTAATACAGCGGGCATAGATGTGGATGATAAGGAAACTAGAAAGTCCATACACATGCACGTCTGCTCATATGTCGTAAGACCATCGAAAGTTAGATGCAAAAACTATATGCAACTACATCATCCCTTTGGTGAAAGAGTGACCCACCATTTAGGTGTCGATCCTTATTGCGGACATGCAAGCTCGATTCAAGCATAAAGTGTCATACTGAAAGGCATGGTGGGTAAAGAAAATGACGATGCAAAAGTTTTATGGTGACTGGGATGCATCATACAATGAGCTTCAAGGGTGGATAGCCAGGATGTGAAAGTATGTGTCTGGGACAGTGACTGATTGGCAAACACTGCCAAATAAAGGCTCGGACGGGGAGATATAATGGGGGAAACGAGTTTTTCACTGATTGTTTTGGACGTTTGAGCCGTGTGTTAGGGCTTTCTTTCACTGCAAGCCAATGGTGCAGGTGGACGAGGCCTGGTTGTATGGTAAATACACGCAAATACTCCTGATTGTTGTTACACAAGACGAAAACTGAAATGTACTTCCGATCGCTTTCGTCATTGTGGAGCGTAAGTGCTTCGAGTCTTGGGAATTTTTCCTCAAAAATCTGCAGAGGCACATTGTCAAAAAAGACAACATTTGCCTTATATTAGACAAATCAAAATGACTACTTGCTACGATAACACGATCGGGGGTTCCGTGGAGGTCTGTTTATTACATTCGGTACATTGCGGCAAACTTCCACAGAGATTTTAAGAATAAAGAATGGAAAAAAAACTCGTGAACATGGGTAAAAAATATTGTTTGTATTTATTTCAAAAATTCCTTTTCAAATTTTATCAGATTGTAAGTTTTTAAAATACTGATTTCAAATTGCATATGCAGCTCATGAGTTAGAACCGCGAAGATTCAAGCAGAGGTTCACGAGGCTTGAATCTCTAATGTCATCTTTACCAACAGATCTCCAGAAATGGTTGGGTAGCATAGAGAACTGGCAATGGACTCAAAGTTACAATGAGGGGTTTCGGTATGGGCAGATGACGATCAACCTGGTAGAGGCGGTTAACTCTGTATTGAGGCGCACACCTCATCTGCCAATTTTTATAGTTTTCTCGACAACATTCTATAGGTTAGCCATATTGATGCCTAGGATGGGGTTGATACAAGCTAAGTAAATTGAGGCCAGGCACGTGTACGTTGAGGCCATCCAAAAGGCCATGGCAATAAATAGTCGAGGGGCACAAACAATGAACGCAGAATTGTATTTGTGCAACTTGGAGACTTTCAGAGTTCAAGAGTACATCGACCATCGCTCAGGTCTCCCACCTAGGTCGTACTCAATTGATCTATGAAATAAGCGTTGCGAGTGCGGGATATTTCAGACTCTTCGATATCCGTGTGCGTATGTTCATACATCGTGTGCGAGAGCAAACTTAAATGTTGAACAATTCATAGACGAGAAATACATGTTGTAACGTACATTGTGTATATAGAGGGAACGAATTTCCTGTAATCCCCAATGTCTCAAACTGAGAAGTTCCACCACCTACTTTCGATATGGTGCCTGACCGTAGTCTCCATAGACATCTTAAAGGTCGACCACAATCGATGAGAATTTGAAATGACTTGGACATTAGGGAGATAGGCGAACCCAAACTGTGTACTGTGTGTCAAACATTCGGACACAACCAATCAACTTGCCCACATCCTGTCTATGTTTCCAGTCAATCGTCTCATAATGCTGGACTCGAAGATGACGAATGATATATTATTGAGCGCATGTTCTTGTAAAAATATGAAAAATTATACAAATAATATACTCTATTAAAATTATACAATTGATTAAATATAATAATTAATACATGTTTTTTCTCATTCCTAATTTAAAACACGTTAAATTATAATACAATATACATGCATATTTAATTTAAAAC
>CM025255.1:34365785-34376230 GCA_013677275.1 Gossypium schwendimanii
TTTTTCTCATTCCTAATTTAAAACACGTTAAATTATAATACAATATACATGCATATTTAATTTAAAACATATTAAATTATAATACAATATACATACATATTTAATTTAAAAGACATTAAATTATAATACAATATACGTACATATTTATTTTAAAACACATTAAATATATTAATTCAGCTGTAAATCAAATAAAGTAAAAAGTGAAATAAAAATTAAATTAAATTAGGGAATGAAATTAAATGAAATTCAAATTCAATAGAAATTAAATAAGGAAAAAAGAGATTGATTTGAGGTGACAGGCCTGCCAAAAAGGTCTTTGAATGGCTGGCACCAAGGCCTGCCAGAGATGGTCTTACATTGGCAGGCACTAAGCCTGCAACAGATGGCGCTACATTAACCGGCATCAAGTTGAAGCCTACTTACCAAGGCCTGACATGAGAAAAAGATAAAATATATAAATTAAATTTAAGTTTTTAATTAAAATGTGAATAACGTGAAATGAATATGAAATGAAATGAATTTGAAATGAAAATAAAATATTAAATGAATATGAAATGAAAATAAAGTATAAATTGAAATGAAATAAATTACAATAAGACAAAAATTAATATGAAAAAAATGTAAATTAAAATGGAAAATGAAATAAATTTAAAAAAAACAAATTTAGATGAAATGAAATGAGAAATGAAAATGAAATGAATTTAGAAATGAAAAGAGAAAAATTTGATAAGACATGACAGTGCAGGCCTGTGTCAGGCTTGCGGCAAGCCTGACAAATGGGCTTTCAGTGGCCGGCACCAGTAGAGGGCCTGCCACGATGTGACTCAATAGGTCACGCCTATTGTATGGTTCAATTTTTTAATTGTATAGTATACTCATTTTTAATTGTATAGTATAGTATACTCATTTTAATTGTATAGTATAGTATACTCATTTTTGCATGGAAAAAATAATCTGATAAATATTTTTAGATGGGCAACTATATCGGGAATCAGGCGATCGTTCACTGTACCCGTATACCGTATGATGATCAAAACTCATTCTGGGATGGCGTAAAATACATTTTTGACTCTTTATTTTTTAAATACAATAATTTCACAGAAAAATAACTAATAACGTGTTGTCTATATTATGCAGTTTCTATGGATGCCATATGTCGAGGAAGGGATTGCGGCGCTCATACCATCATAGGTTACCGAGCAGCAACAGCTAATTGTGTCAAATGTTCCGTTAATTCATTTCCATATGGTGGAGTGACACGATGGAGGTTGGGTATTGAGGCAGTTCAGTTGCGCACAACCTATCTCGAACCCTCCCGTCGAAATCAAAGAAATCCACGGAATAGACAAAAAGGGTTTGGGTCGGGATGCTTTAATAGGCGGAAAAACATGAACCGTATATCTTTCTGTGGAATGATCGACATTCGAGGCGCCCTCCCTTGTATGTCTTAGAAGGAGGGTTCTCTCCTACGAGTAAGTACGCAGAATGGTATATGGCACACGGGAAGCCATTTATATTCCAAGGTCATTATATGTTGATCCCGGAAGACGCGAAACTGGAATCTTCCCGATTTTGAATAGTAGCTTCTTTACAATTAGTCATCTTCTGCTTGAATCATGTCTACGTTGCATCAGTACCCCACTTATAAGTTGCGGAATAAATGCTCTTGCACCATAGATAATGTCCATCTGCGCTGTACATCTCGGTTAGCCATCTATGGCACAAAAAGTCATCCTACCATTAATGACATAACCTTTACGGTTGAGATGATAGTATATAATTCAACTCTATTAAAACATAATAGTGTATAATTCAACCTCGAAATTCGGTTGTACACTACAAAAACTCTCATCTGCAATCCACTACAAAAAAACTCATTTGATGATACACTACAAAACACAAAAAATACCCTGGTGCTAGCCATTCATGTCCCAAACTCAAAAAATTCATTTTTTTAAAGCTTGACACAATCATCAGGTAATGATGGGGCATAACACAAGGTGGTGCCAGCCATTAGGTTCCCAAAACCCAAATTTATTATTCATTTTAGGTCACTTTGGTAAATATTTTTGAACCAGGGTTAATTTTGTAAATATTAAATTTTTTGGGTTAGATGGGTAAAATAGCCGAAAAATAGCTTTGGCTTTCCTTAGACTCCACATTTGGGAACCTCCATCCAACATGTACTCCACAACCTCTTGCCTTAATGGCGGTTCAGTCCAATATGGACTCGAACAAAGAATACAAATGACTTGTTTCCTTAAAATAGCGAGTTGATATATCGAAAATGGGTAAATATGATACATGTGAGGCAACAAAGGATTCATGGTGTAAACCAAAAATAAATTCAAGTAAGATGAGCAAGTAAATGTTATTGCTAGCCGAAGTTCCCTTATTTTTTTCGCTTCTTTAGGTTGCAACACAAAAAATGGGATAAAAATATGTGTAATGTACCTTTCTGAGACTCATATCTTTTCCATCTCCAACCGCATCACCACCATGCAAGAGACAGTGATCAAAAACTCCTATGGTAAGCACGGTATACAGATCATAAACATCCAACTATATTGTTCGTTCCATTTCGGATCAAAACTTTCAACAACCGTTCGAGTCTTGACCCACTTAAGCCCATATTTGGCCACACAATAAGCATCATGTTTCACGACCATCTCTTAATTTAATTGGTAGGCCTGTTCTTGACATTTTTGGGCCCTAGATGAAACAATAAATTAGACCCTTTTAAAAATTATAAAATGTAATAAAATAAAATAAAACCATATACTAATAATTTCATTAAAATAATATGTTTTATGACATTAAGTGAATAATATATTTTTCTAACAAAATAAAAAAAAAAAACATTTTTCATTCAATCTACTCCTATGTCAACAATTACAAAACATAAAAAAATCATTAAAAAATGGGTTTTACGAGCATTTTGAGATGCAAAATCATTAATGATAATATCAACATCAATGTTTTCCAAAAAACCATTCTCGATTTTTTATTTTAAAATTAGTTACTACTAATAAAAGGGACAAAACTCAAAATTACGCACGAATTTTGGTCTAATGTATAATGCTATACATGACTATTAAGTGAGTATATTTTTATTTTAAAATATCATATTAGTGAACTTATTAGAAAAATTGGACGGAGTTAACAATTAAACCTGAATTTTAAAACATGAAATATAAAAGGATTAAATTTCAAATATGCAAAATGTATAAGGATTTAAAATCATATTTTAAGCTATTATATATATAGTATCCATTTTAGTTACACCTAGGTCATCGTTGTACAAATCCCGTAGATTAGATTTTTATATAAAAAACCAATTATGAGTGGATATGTCTTGATGGTTATCACAATAAATCATAATCTTCGATTTTAATGCATCAAAAAAACATAAATTTTGTATTCAAGTAAGAAAAAAAAATCTATTCATACTATTATTATTTAAGAATTTTACTTAACTATACGATGAATTAATCCAACCTCAAGTTAATTGTGAATTTATTAAAAAAGATACTTATTTTCTATGTTCTTACTGGAGTAAAAAAAATTCTATCTAGATTGATATCATTTGTTTTTAGAGTATAATAAAATAATAATTAAAAAAACATTTGGCATTAGTTTAGATATGCTTGTTGAGTTTTTTACTCCATTAATATTGGATAGAATAATTACCCTACTAAAAATCTATTATTTGTACCAAACAACAAATAATATTTAAGAATCTTTTTATCTGAATAAATATTAATTTTAAAGATATTTTTATCTTTTGGGCCCTTTTTATCCTTGGGCCCTGGGGGACTGCATCTCAAAATATCCCCCAGGGTTGGCCCTGTTCATTGGTTGCAAACTGGAAGCGTTTATGATCCCCAACTCCAAAACTTCGATCATAGTTGTCCACAACACTTTTGTTGTAAGCCGATAATCGCTTCCAATGGGAATAGATTTATCGAACACATGATATTTGCCTTCAAGACTCACACTCATGTTAAGCTTACTAAAGAAATTCACCTTTTTCTCCATTCCTTCTTCAAATACAATTTCACCAAGATTGTACCACAATGGATCAGCTGGTAATGGTAGCATCCTCTGTTCGATATGAAATAAATGAATTACGCACTTCCCTAAACATCGATACTATTTTCGAGTCTATCCTCAACTGTTACAACCAAAGGGTTGGAAAATGGCTCAACAACAACGAACATCAAATCTTCATTCCATTTAGGATTCACATTCTTATCTGGGAAAACTCTAGTCCTCAATATCACATCCTCAACAATAGCCTTAACATAAACTTCAGGATTTCTATCCTTCTTACTCTAGGGACTAAATCTCGTGCTTGAATTACATTAACTCGAAGGTACCAAAGTCTAGGTAAAAGATATGCCTTTGAACAAGTATTCAAAAGGCTTTCGTCGTTTAACAATTGTCGAATCCGAGTGCCAAGCATCAGGACACACGATCAGCTTGTGTGTTATACCACATAGCCAACATCAATTCACCTTTTCTTAAATTGAAATCATTTTTATCCTCCGATATATCATTTTGAAGCAAAGATGTAACACCCTTAACCTGAACCATCACCAGAATAGGGTTACGGAGCATTACCATACAAATAAAACACTTAAACATACAATTCATACATTATCATAAACATATTAATAAACATTCATTCACATACATATTGTCTTATATCAATCCCTTGAAGCCTTAATTATACCTTAGAAACGAATTGGGATTAAATTGAAATCATTTGGAAAGTTTAGGAAAAAGATACAAAAAATTTAGATCTAAGGGTCACATGGTCGTGTGCCTCACACGGCTGAGACACACGCCCATATCTCAAGCCATGTAACCTTCGAACTAGGGACACATGGTCGTGTCCCAGCCCGTGTTCTTACCCGTGTAACTTGCTGAGTAAGGTCACACGACTGTGTCACATGTCCATGTGCTAGGTCGTGTAACTCTCGAAATTACCTTATACGCCTGTATGCCATGCCGTGTAACTCACTGACTTGCATGCAAAGGACCCTTCAGGAGACACATGACCGTGTCACGAGGCCGTATGTCACACACGGCTGAGATACACGCCCGTGTCCCAGGCCATATGGGCCTAAAATTAAGCTATTCCCAACACCAATTCATGCATAATCCTTAAAGCCTTTTGTACATCTAATCAAGGCATCAAAACCCTATCACAACATTCATATAATGACCAATTCAAAAGTCCTAAATCAACTAACCAATATGTCATTCAAGGCACCTCAAATGCAATCATCAAGACCTACCTAAACATGTATATTTTACCACTTACCAATCATCAATTACTTCCAAAAACTTACTAAATATACCTCAATTTGACCATTACTAAACCATCACAAAACATGTCATTTGAGCCATTCAAAATATACAACATGAGGTAGCTCAATGAAACAAACCATCAAATGATACTAATAAATCATTCTCATCTATTATCAAAAGTGACCAAAAGTACTTTCTAAAGTAAGCATTATAATCTATTATGGATACATAACACCAAAACACAAACATATTTAGCTACTATTTACATATTCATCAAAACACCATTTTAAAACATTCTATACATTTCAACCATAAATTCATCTACATAAGTCTATACATGCCACTACCCTATAAGACACAAAAACTACCAACATTGATGGATAGTGTGAGTCGTTTGATTGATCTGTCCAAAATGTCAGCAACAAAGATCTACAAAACAATCCACATGAACTGATAAGCTTTTAGAGGTTAGTAAGAACACAGTATAGCATTTAATCTACAAATAATTAAATAAGATTAATTTACTATTTGATTCCAAGTTACCGAAGTGTAAACAGGGGCACGAAAGTGCATTCAGGAGTACCGAAGTACAAACAGGGGCACGTATGTGCAATTCAGGGGTACCAAAGTACAAACAAGGGCACGTATGTGCAATTCAAGGGTACCGAATACAAACAAGGGCACGTATGTGCAATTCAAGGGTACCGAATACAAACAGGGGCATGTATGTGCAATTCACAATATTCTAAAAACATAATACTTAAAGCATCATAATATAAGTACACAAATAAAAATTCATTTACATATTGAAATACTACGAACTTACCTTGACGACTAGGGTGTAGAAATATGATCGAGCTAATCCGTAGCTTTTACTTTTCCTCGGTTTAAATTCAGTTGAGGTTTATCTTGATCTAAATAAATAATTATATTCAATTAAGTATTTCAATTAATCACAAACATTCAATTCAATCCATAATTCACATTTATGTATAATTACCATTTTTCCCTTAACGTTATAACTTTTTACAATTTAGTCCTTAAACTCATAAATTGAAATTTAAACATTTTAGTCCTCCATTCAAGCTAATCAAAACTATAAGGGGCTTATATCAACTCATAAAAAACCATCATTTCATAAATTTAACATGAAATTTTACTATTTTTACTAATTAATCCCTATATGTAAATTTCATCAAAAATCACTTTACAAAACTTGTTTATTTAACAACAAAGATACATAATCTACCATTAAACATCAAGAACCATTTAAAAACATTCATGGAATAACCCTCAACCTTTAATTTTTTTACAAACTAACCCTCGGGCTAGCTAGATTAAGCTAAAACGACCTCAAAAACATAGAAATCATTAAAAACGGGATTCAAATCACATACCATGCAAATGAATAAGCTAGCCGAAACTTCAAAGTGCATAAATGGATTTTTCCTTCTCTAATTTCGAGGGAGAAATGCATCCAAGAAGATGACACTAAATTTTTACCTTATTTTACTTTACTTAATTATTAAATTACCTTTTTAACCTTACTTATTAACCTTAAAAATCACTTAAATTATGACCATAGTTGTCCACAAACCTTATGAATGGTACAATTACGATTTGAGTCCACCCACTTTAAAGTTTCATAGCCATATGACCCTTTTAGCAATTAGAACTCCACTTTTACGCTTTATACGATTTAGCCCTTTTTACTTAATTAATCATGCAAACATCAAAAATTCTTAACAAAATTTTAATACGACCTTACTAACATACCATAGACATTAAAATAATAATAAAATAGAAAATTTACTTGTCGAATTTGTGATCCCGAAACTACTATTTCGAATTCACTAAAAATGGGTTGTTACAAAGGGGACTGTCAGGAGGAAGAGAAATAGAAACCTCATGCAAAGCAACAGTGAATTTGCCAATCATACTGTCATCAATCATATAGGCGGGCTTGAGCAAAATTTAAGGCTCATATTTTGGATCGGGTTGGACTTGGGCAAGCATAAAGCATGTTAATATCAAGCTTAAGCCCAATCTAGACTCGACCCATAAACAGATAAGTGATTTAGAATAAATTGTCAAATGTTGACAGTTTTCTGAAGGAAACGTATAAGTGATTTCTAGTGACATTTTTTAAGGTTTAAGAGTTAACATGATACTACTTAATCTTGGACTGATAATATGGTTTATAGTTTATGTTTTACGACTTAACATAATAGGTTATAGGTTAAATATTAACTTGGTGATTAATGAAACTCTGAAAAATAGTTGTTCAAATAAGAAATCGCTGGTATTTTTCAAACTCTAAAATGTTCAAATTTAGAATAAAGTTGACCGTTTTCTAAAGGAAACAACATAAATGGTTTTTGGTGACCTTTTTGAGGGTTCAAGAATTAAAATAACAGTATTCAACATCAGACTAATAATATGTCATAGGTTCAATGTGAACCTGGTGATTGATGAATCTATGAATAATTGTTCGACTCAAAGATTAAAATGTTCAAATTTAGAATAAAATTGTGACATAACATAATTTAACAGCAAACTCATAATAGTACAGAGGTTAAATATTAATTGGGTGATTAATAAAGTTGTGAAAAATGGTTATTCGAATAAGAAATCATTTGCTATTTTCGAAATTTGAAATGTTTAAACTTAGATCAAAATTATGAAATGTTGATAGTTTTTTTTAATGAAATGTATAAGTCGACGAATTTCACCTAAATTTGATCAAGATACAACCCCAATTCGATCCCTTGAATCTTAATAAATAAATAAATAAAATATTGTTGTCTAAATTGGTGTAGACTGGTTGAATTAAGATATCAATTTAATGAGAAGTAAAAATCAATTAATTTATAGATAATTGAATTGAATTAAAAAATCTATTAAACTCATTACTATTATACCGATTAAACAATTAATCAAAAACCGATTAATTCCACCATCGGTTATAAAACATGGAAAAGGATGTCCTCACCAATCAGGACAGGTCGAATTCATCGATTCTTTTCTACCAAAGCATGGGTTAAACAAGTGGGATCTAATACTCCAATTCCGATTTTATTAATTTTATGAAAAAGAAATTAAATTCAAGATGTTTAGAGAAAATATGGTATGAAACCCAAATATTAAACACTATATTAATAATTCTATCTTGAATTTTAAATTTTCTATTTAAATTTAATTTTTTTAAAATAAAAATACTGAATAATTTTTCTCCATTTCATTTCATTTCAAAATCATAAATATCTATTTATTTTAATAATGCCTACGTGTGCGTAGAACCCACAGTTAAATTTCCCTCCTCTCCGCGTTTATTTTCAACCTTTAAAAACAAAATAAAAAAAATTAAAAAGGACTCTCTTTTTCCTTTGTATTTTCTCGAGAAATTGCTTCCAATCCAATTCCCAAACCCAAACACACGCACTCTCACTCTCTCTAATTTTAAATTCTCCGGCCCCATTTCTGTCATATTTTCCCTTAAAAATCTAAAAATGGAAAAGAAAAAAAAGGAACGTTCGTCCATTTCTTTTTAAAATTTTACCATTTTCTTCCTCTTCTTGATTTCGGACCGTCTCCTCTTGTATTTGTTCTCTTCTTTATTCAAATGGGTTTTTGAGTTTGAATTCAAGGTAGGTTTTCTGAGTTTTCATTTCTTTTTTTTTTCTCGGGTGTTTTTTGGGATTTTCTTCGGTTGGTTATAAAGTTTCCTTTTTTAGAACATTCTAGATCCTTCTTGATTCCTTTTAGGAGTTTTATTTTTGGGAATTTTAAAATTTTCTTCTCTTTTTTAGGGTTTCTTTTGATGTTTATTTTAGTAAACAAATTGTCCATTATTTCCACCTACATTGTCGTAATTTGTAACAGTTATGATTTATTTAGTTGGATATTTTCGAAAACAAACGTTTTTAACTGAATATCTGTTCCCTTTTTGGATGATTAGGAGGAATTCGGAGCCAGTCGGTGAATTTAAGAGAGAAAGGGAGAAAGGATTGGGAGTTTAAAAGATTTGGGTGGTAAGAACGTTTATCCCGTATGATTATTATTTTTTTCTGAGTTATGGTAATTTTCTTTATCAGTATTTTTTCTTCTTCTTTTAATTGTATATTAATCTTGATGATATGCATTGAGGGATAAGTTGGTTTAATTCAAATAATCAAATTTTGTCTAATTACATTTATGTTGTTGATTCATTCATGACTTGTTAAAAAGTAAACGTAGCCGTTGATCTTTGTGTTTTCGGGCATTGCATCAGACGGTTGCTATGGATGATCAAATATTTGTTCAATCATATGCTTTTTGACGGAAGAACACTTGTTTTTAGTTTTACCTATTAGTTGTAAATAGTGGAATATTGTTTCATTAGGGTTTAGTCATAATGGATGGAAAAATTAAGCTGAAGTATTATAAGTATGTTTACTTGTTGGCATTTAAATGAAAGTATTACTTTCCAATTATCAATTCTGAGTAACCATTTAAGATAATAGAATCTCTTGAAATTCAATTCAGATAAAACATTTTTATAGCAAGCATAATTTGAACGGATTTTGTGCTGTTTTTGTTTGTCTTTTCAGTTTAAATCGTGTGTGGATACTAGCATGGCATCTGGGAATCCTTTTTTTGATGACTTGCGGAGCAAGCCTGAGGTTATTGATCTTCCACAGAACGAAGACCGTTTGGATAGTGAGTCCGTGAATGAACCTACTCAAACTGCAACAAAACCGAATTTGATTGTGTCTAGCAATGTTCGTGAACTGTTGGAATGCCCTGTTTGCTTAAATGCAATGTACCCACCAATTCATCAGGTTTGTTCATATGACTCCTTATAGTTGATGAAACCTTCAAGAAATTGTTTGACTTGTACATACTATTATTTGTGTCCGAGGGAGTCTCCTGCTACTGAGTGTCAGATATGGGTATGCATCTGACATGGGTATGGTTAGATTTTTCTATGTTTCTCTATGTATTTGGACGATTCGTTGAGGTCATATACCCTTATCCATTTGTCAAGAAAAATGAAGAGTCCAAGCATCATAGCACAGTTGTACTTGTCATTATAGATATCTTTAGCCAACCCTGTATATGTACTAGATTAATCTATTTAGCACGTACTT
>CM025255.1:34610766-34622279 GCA_013677275.1 Gossypium schwendimanii
CTATATTTCTATTTATTTTTTCTTCCTTTATAATGTATGGCAATGCCAATAATGCTTGAAATTTGGCCTTCCAAAATTGAGATGTTGACGATTAATTCTGTCTCAAACTTCATTACCTACTTGCTTAAACTAATGAGATTGAAAAAGTTCTTTTGTCTATCAAAACCAAACATCTCAGAATACTGATTCGAATATAAGGGTTGAACAAACTAACCTTTGAACCCATTTAGACCGACTAACTAATCTAAAAGAATAAGTTTTTATAAAATTTTAATTATTTATTTGATCGAATCGAATGAACTAATCAAATCAAAAATTGATGATCTAACTTATTCAACCATTTATCAAGATTTAGAAACCTTGATAAAAATCATTGAACGGGATTTGAAAACCTTGTTAAAAATCATAAACTCAAAATGTTGTCACTTATAGAAAAAGCTAAAAATGAACAATAATTTTATATCCATTGGGCTGAGTCAAAATCAGGTTTGAATAAAAAACAATAAAAATATTGTCAAAATGCGGCTTGATCCATGAATATATATACTCACAGCAAATATTTAAAAACTTATTTTAATTAAATAATAATTATTTATTTGACAATTTTTTAAAAAAAATATAATTTACAACCATATAAAAATAATTATGATAAAAATAAATCGAAATCAAACCCATATATGTAAAATTTGAATATGAGGCTTCAAACTAACTCACCAAATTATTAAGATTTCAAATTGAAATTTAACAGATTCCAATAACACTAAACCATCAATTCATTAGTTAATAAAAGTGTTAATTACAATTTTAATAATTTATGTATGATTTAAATTACATTTTAATCATTAAATTTTAAAAAAAGTTATATAATTTTTAACATTACCAATTTATTAAGTAATAATCATTTAGCCATTACTTATTGTTAATAGCACGATGGCAATCTGACGCAACCATAAAATTATGTTTGGTGCACATTTAGAATCCACGTAATTGCCATGTAGATTATCAAACTTTTTGGCTATTTGACTTCTTTTAACTATTAAAATTCTTTTTGACCTTTTAAAAGTTAGGGTAAATTTCACTTAAAGTCACTAAGTTATTAATAAGTTTATATTTTGATCATTTAACTTTTAAAGATTATAAAATAATCATTATACTATTTAAAATGTCAAAATTGAGGCAAAACACAATACAAAAAGAACTCAAATTTAAATTTTGAAGATAATATCATTAGGAGGACTGACTTTGAATTCTAAACAAATTAGCTTTATGAACCATAAAAGGCTCGTAAGAATAGTTAAAAAAAAAATTCAATTAACTTTATAAAGAAAATTTATAATAATATTTTTGCAGTTGAAACCTACAAGAATTTGTCTGACGGTTTTTTTTTCTACAAATTCTTTTTGTTCGCATAATATTTAATGTTTTACAATTTTTATACGTGTGTAAAAGATTTTGGTGATTGTTATAGGGGTAAAATGTAACCTACTCAATTCGGTTTAGATGTAAGGATCAAACTTGGAAGATTACATTTGTCATCGAAATGACTCAGTAAGTTATCGGAGTTTTTAAAATAGTTATCTTAAAATATTTGTTTACCTTAGAAGAAAACTTAGTCCACTTTTAAAAAACTCACGAGTTAACAAAAATCAATTAATTAAAACATTTTCCTTGTAACCGTGACTACTTTGAAAACCTTGTTAATTTCTAATTTATTTATGCTTCAAAATTTAATTGAAAAACTAGTAGCAGAAAAATGATATTCAACTAAGTTTTAATCAAGTAGAATCAGGATAGTTTTATGCAAAATTAATTCTAAATCCATGTTTCATCATCCTAAATTCAAATTAAATATCATGCATGCTGAATAAACCGAAAATCGAAGTGCCATGCCACAATCCAAATAAAGCAATACAGTTCCCAAAAATAATAGAAATTTCAAATAGTAAATCTAAAATACTTCTTTATAGAAATTAATCCGAGCTGGGCCCGTTGTATGCTGAGTCTGTGTCCTAATCGGGTGAGTTATCTATAAAGATGGAAATAATGGGGGAGTGAGCTTTAGAAGCTCAATGTGAGTTCAATCACAAGGAAATTAGTACAAACATGTAGACAAATCATACAGAATAACGACTCATAGAATAAATCACAAATGAATAATAATTCAAAATATCGATATTTCAGGTCAACTCATCAATATAATATCTCAGTATTCACAGCCATGTAGATGCTTATGAATGCAATTCAATTTCAATTTATTAGAAAAGATCCTACCCAACTCTGCTATACACCACAATAGGAGTTCCTCAAAACTCCTCTTCCTTTATGTCACATTGTGGATGAGCCACTGATCGTTGCAGATGAACTGCTAACAATAAAAATATTGATGGATGAACCATCCCTCAGTACAGATAAAACCTGCTAATACATTGCGAATGGACCACTGGTCGTGCAAATAAACTGCTAACTAAAATGCGTTGTGGATAAACTACTAGTCGTGTAGATAAATTACCGACTAAAATACGTTGTCAATAAACCACTAGTCGTACAGATAAACTGTCGATTTCTTCCTTCGTTCATATCGTCCCACCCCGTGTAATGCAACATGACATGCTTATAACATATCAATGATAGAAATAGCATGCTTGTAACAAGTCGATGCAATATCAATTATCATGCTTATAATAGATCATAACAGTAACAATGAACTTGATTATCATGTGTTCAGTTCCATAATAGCAGTACACATGCTTAACATGTATTCGGTTCAATAGTAATAGTAGGCATGCTGAACATGCAATCAGTAATACAGTGGTGAGAATAACAGTAACAGTTCATCAGAAATATAATGATAGTATACATGCAACATTCAAATATCATCATTATAACAGTTGCAATTCAATTATCAACTCATAAATTCTAGCATGTTCATAATATCAAGGACTCAATCAAGTGTATAAAATCTCTAAAACAATTCAGGGATTATATAGGGACTAAACTGAACAATTCACAAATTTTGATAAAAACTGTAAAATAGGGGTCACACGGCCGTGTGAGATGCTATAGGCCATGTGGTAAGAATTAAAATTACCTGATCGGAGGGACACGACCATGTGGAAGGGTTGTGGCAGTGTGATTCATTAACTAGCCTAGGGTTGTAGAGGTACATGGCCGTGTGGTCCACACGCTCGTGTAGGAGACCGTGTGGCCCTAAACTTACACACAGTTTGCCCTGATTCACTTGGGAAAGAACACACACCTGTTTTTGGGAGTTTGATTGACGTTCCTCATGCTTGGTTCTGATCTGTTTCACCTAAATCTAGTCCTTCAAACAACATTTACACGCGAATTAACGGTCGATTCAAGATTCGTCAAGATTAATAAAAGATTTGGCAAGAACAATAACATATTGTTTAATCGAACGTAAGATTAATAAATACATGGGGTTTGGGAAACCCTAGGGGTGGCATGGTAAATATCCCTTTACGGCTGAAAAAAAAAATGCATTTGGAGATGGAGTAGCTCAAACCTAGGTTACTTAAGGGGAGAGATTAACGCTTAATCATTGGGCTATCGCCATTTCTTGTTTAAACTCTATTCCTAACCATATATATTTTGGTGTGGTTTTTATCTTAGGTTGCTGAAAATTAAAGGAAAAAATATGAGAGCAATGAAGATTGAACTTGGGTCTTTAAGGAAGACTTTTTAGCACCTAGTCATTAAACTTAATTCATTTATTGTTTATTACTACAATTAACACATCTATATTTTTGGGCGTGACATTAAAATTGAAGGAAAAAAAAGTTTTATCCACAAAATATTTTGGAAATTGAAAAATAAAAATTTTCTTAACGAGGTTACATAATGTTTTTGTACTTTTTTTTAATAAATATTTTTATCTTTTCATTTTTTTTAATTTACTCTCTATCATGTTTTCCATAACTTTTATGTTTACAGTTTAGTGTCTCTGTCAATTTGTGGGTCAAACACTTTAGCTCTTCTTTGTTTCCTTTTTAATTTTTTATTCTTTAATTAGTTCTTTGATTTTTCTCTATTATCCTTAATTTCAAGTGGATTCAACAAAATAAAAAGTGATATATTTCAATTCGGATTCATACAAGCTCCTGAATATTCAATGAAAAATAATTTATTTTATTTTATTTTTTTAAAATGTTGTTCGAGTATGTTTTTAAATAAAAGTGAAAATAAATCGCCCTTTCTTTAATCAAATTAAAATTCGATTAAACTTATAAACCTAGATTGATTACATTATCAGTAAGTACTTTTAATTAATTTTATAAGTTTGATGAAATCTGGGTTTGGCTTAATTAAATCCGTAAATACTTGTAATTAATTAAGGTAGTGTTTTGAAAGTTACTAAGTAATTAAATCTACAATTATACTCAAATCCAATTATTAGATGACTTTCCAAATACTACCTTAATTAACCTACCATTCAATTCTTATAAAATAAGAATATTTGTTAGGATTTCTAAATTTTTAAAGTAATTTTTTATTTTTTTTATGGTCAAATTTTGCTATTAGTTCCCATCCACTTTAATTTGATCATTTTTAATCCTTATACTTTTTGAAATTTAAAATTTTAATATTGAACAAAAGGTAGCTGTTAAATTCATTAACTTATGCTATTTCTAAAATCTAATGTGGCATACATATTATCACATGTGCAACGTCATGCCAGCTTATTATTTCTACAGATTACTTACAAAAAGCCAGCTAATGATTGGTTGTTATTTGTGTCAAGATAGATACTTTGAAAATACAAAAGTATAGGGATTAGAATGATCCAATTGGAAAACATGTATTAAATCTACAACTTTAAGCATAGTACATGACTAATAGCAAAATTTAACCAAACCAAAAAAATTATAATATTTGAGCAGGACTAAACTTTCAAAATTCAAAAAGCACAAAGACTAAAACTGACCAATTCAAAAAAATAAAGACTAAAATTGAAAAAAATTAAAATATATTGACTAAATCCATAACTTAACAGTACAATCACTAATAGCAAAATTTGAGATTTTTATGTAGAAGAGTAATTTTAAATTTAAAGTTTAAAAATAATTATAGAATACTTTCCACTTTATAGTACAAAACTGAAGAAAAAAGCTTATATCTTGACATCTTGTCCTTATAGCCTATGCATCCCTAAAACATCTCCACCGCTAAAGCATACTATATACAGTAAAGACAAAAAAAAAAAAGAGAAAAGAAGTGGAAAGCAAAATGTTTCCATCAATTCATACATTTGTATACTCATCATATCGTTACTCATATAATGTATAATATTTCTATTTTTACTGTATCAAAATGGCAGTACTCATTAGCTAGCCAATTCAATTATTGTTTGTTTCTTACATCTATTTTAGTAGTACTAGCCAAAATGGTTTTTTGCCTAGTAGGTTGTGTGTTTGGAAATGAAAATTATTTTCTAAAATTAATTAGTCCAAAAAATGGAAAATGAAATATATTTAAAACTGTGTTTCAAAAAATTGAAACTAGGTTCAAAATCTCAGTTTGAATTCAATTAATTTTTTTTAAGATAGAGACTTTGTTTGAAATAAGATAAAATCATTTGAACCACTTGATTAGACTTAATTGGATTTATTTATCTAGTAAAAATGAAATTGATTTTTGTACTTAACTTCCAACTTGTAAGCGTTTGGTTTCAATGATGGTACACAAAATGTTTTAAAAATTGTTGTACATTCTGGAACTACAAGAAGATAGCATAAGCACAAATATGTCAAGGATGTTTATGTAGTTCAATGAATCAATTACATTTGCAAGGTCTAACTTAAAAGTTGAATAAACTAACAAGTCATGGTATAAGTATAAATTAGCAGAAAAAAAAAAATCAATCTGGGAATCCTTAGGATCTTAGTCTCACACACTTTTAGTGAACTATCTTAACACTCTAATCTATCCTATTGTAGGTTATGAAACAACTCTCAAGGAATAATAAATATCTTTCAATTACACTAACAAAATGTTTGTCACATCCCAAAAACCGGGTTAGAAGAAATTGGGTTAGTGAAACCACGGGTGGTTACGTCCGCTTTTTGAGTTAAGTTTGTGAAAATTATGTAAAGTGAATAAATTTGGCTCAGTGGGTAAGTGTATTGTGTTTGTGTGTGAGAAGTCTTGTGTTCAAATCCTTTTCATTGAATTTTACTGTTTTTATTCCTACATTTGACCAGTCACATGTAGGTTACATTTTATTCTCATTAAGTCCGGAGTTCAAATCTTGATTTGTACAAGATAGAATTGTTTTTGTTTTAAATTTTGAAAAAATTCTGGCAGGATTTAGTGGATGGTTGTTTTGTTTTGTTTTTAAATATTAATAAAAGATAATTCCCTAAAATCACTCTCCTCTTTCGACGTCCAACTCTTTCCACATCCCCTCTCTCTCTTTTCCTTTCAATTTTCCTAAAATTTTTCCATTCTTTTGTTTGACTCTACAATTTTGGTTTTGTTTTCTTTGGAAAATGTTGTGCTTCTTCTTCTTTCTTCCATTGTTAATTTTTGGTTTTGATTTTCTGTGTTAAGCATTTTGATGGTTGTGGTAGTGCCAATTTTGTGTAAGTTTATTGTTTCTTTTGTTCTAGTAAGGAGTTTTGTTCGTTCTATTTTCTCAAGTGATGGCAAAGGGTTTTAATTTTGTGTTTAAGTGCTCTATTGAGTATTTTTGTAATCGTTGTTAAGTGAGGTGGGCAAAGATCGCAATCCATTGGCAGGCTAGTTGTGGTCGACTACTGTTTTACGGGGATTCGGAGTGCGATGTTTGTGTGGTCAATCAGAAATAACATCAGGTGTGTGAATCTAACTCAAAAACATGTTTAGAACTTGAAAAAACCTAAAAAATAGTGGCTATTTCAAAACTGCTCTGTGTCACACGACCGTGTGCACCATATTGGTGTATGGTCGGCTGTGTGGAGCATATGGGCCTGTGCGATTACACGAGCAATTCAGGTAGACTGTGTAGGACATATGGGCGTGGGTGATCACATGGACTGGCCATTTAGGCCGTGAGGGCCACATGGCTGTGTGGGTCCATTTTTAAGAAATTTTCACTTAGGCTCGTTTGACTAAAAAATACGTAATTAGATCATTCGTGGGGCCCGTTAGGCTTAAATAAGACCCGAAATGTGATATTTTTCAGTATGTGATATGATTAAGGTAAGTGAAAAATTTATATACGATCTGTGCTCTGATAACTTTGAAAGCACAATTACGTGTATAAACATGTATGTCACTTGTATGTAGAATAATTGTTAGTATAAGTAATTTGATATGTATGATCTGTAAGAAATATGATTAGGTATGCATGTCATACCATTTATGAGATATGTACGTATGTTATTATGATTGTGCATGTGCATTGGGATAGGTTCTGGTTATGATGGAGGAAGTGTTTTATGACAGTTTTACTGCAATTTTGGTAGTTAAACCGCAATATCTATTTGGCAGCTCAGCTATACTATTATGAGTGGCATACTACCACGACTCGGTGTGATTAGATGGATGGATCATTGTAGTCCTATTTGGTGTGATTGGTTGGACGGAGTAGGTGTGTAGTGGATGGGGTTAGGATCTGTGATTGCATTTGTATCCGATTATGAAATACATCTAATTCTATATAAGAGAATATGTTTGAGATTTTGATTATGAAATTATGAATTCTGTTTTGATATATGATTATGAAAATATGACATTTTGATCTGACAAATGATTCTTGATATATGACATTCTAATATGATTTTTGCATATGTGAATACTAAAAGTAAAACTTTGTTTTGATATTTGCAATTGTGCATGTTGTGGTAAGAAAATTCTGTACGCGAGTTAAGTCACACACTGAGCTTCTATCTTACTCGTTTGTTTAATATGTTTCAGGTAACCTTTTAACTTAAGACTAGACAACATGCAGGAGCTCAGATTATTTTCTTAGTTAATTAAAATATGGTGATTTTTGTAATTATCTATATTGGACTTTTGGGACTGTAATTTGTTTTTGGGCTTTGTTCTTTGGTTTTTGCACTGTTTGTTGGATTTTGGTACTTTAGCATTAAACTGCAAAACTGTATGATTTACCAAATTAAAAATTTGATTTTCAAAATTAAAACTCTATAAATTTCCGGTGCAAAGATTAAGTAATTACTTAAGTGTTTTTTGTAAATAAATATACGGTTCTTAACAAATGTTTTTCTTAGTACCGAAAATTATCTGCCAACGTTAGTATTTTTAAAACACGCAACTTTGAATTCAAATTTTGGGTTTTAAATAAGTGTTTTCAGACTTTGGCTTTTCTGAACATCTATGAAAGTTTGGTCAAGTTTTATGACTTCGAAATACGCACAACTAAGTTGATTAAAACAAAAGCTTTTTGAACAAGTTAATGTAATTCCTCAAGACCCGTTCATAACGTCTAGGCTAAGTTTGGGGTGTTACAATGCTCCTAGAAAACTCTAATGTGCTCTTTCAACCCACGCTCTCAAATGAAGGATGAAGTTTTATAAACTTTTAAAAATTCTTATTAGTGGAAGAGGAGGCTTAAGATGGTCCTTTTTAGACATAGCATTTCCCTACTTCATCAAGATCTGGTTAGTTGGTTTCTTTCCAATTTTCATTGATTTTTTACCTTCATATATGGTTTGATATAAAAGGCAAATGTCAACAGAATTTGAGCTTGCAACAAAGTAGCTACATCTATACCCTTAAAGTCATCCAGATGGATTTTTTGTCATGAATGATATCTTTCTTCTGATCAGATTCATCCTCTTCATACATTCATTAGTAAAGAACCAATATTTCTTATTTTTTGGCTTATACACACCTTGAATTTGACAACTCATGCCTAATTCATCTTCTTTAGCTTATCTCTGGTTATGAGAGGCTCAACAAGTATTTCCCCTTTCTTCTTAGCCAATTTTGACATTAGACTGACAATAGCAACATAACCTCCTACCCCTAGATCTATAACATTAGGAAATTTTTTTCGACAATTGGTGTATTAGCTTCTCAAACAATTGTTGGAACATTAAATAGCAACACCTTTTGCTACCATGACTCCTTTAGTGACATGGACTTCAATTGTTGGAAAATTAATTAGTAATAACATGCTTATTAGATACATCCTTAACCTAATCTTCCTTAGGATTTGACTCGATTAGAGCATTAATAGCCTTCCCAACAACAGTTGTTTGTTCGTCAGCAACATTATATTCTCTTATAGAAACAATCGCTTGAGCATTAGGTTCCTCAATCACTATTTTGTCTGACTCAATATCAACACAAAGGATTTCATTTTCACAAAAAAAAGGGTTTATTAGGTTTGGAAAATGGATTTCTAATCTATAAAGGAAACCCTAAATTTTGTGGGTCATGAAAACACTAGGACCATGTTTCTTAATCTCCAATGAAGGATCAAGTAGGGCATTTAATCAACATCAATCTCTATCTTATGTTAATTAATTGTAATAGTAGGAGGAACAACTAACCTTTTCATCGTAAAGTCATCAATCACTGCTAGAGGAGGCACTTTTTTTGTTGAGAGACCTAAGTAATTCGTGATAATCAAGGAGCCCTAGGAGGAGTGGGTGTTGGATATCACTCTAGGCTATAGGTTGAAACATGAGTAGGAACACAAAATTTACCACATCTTGTTTTCACCGTTGTTGTGTGGATTGAGAAGAAAGGAAACAGAGGAGATAATAACAATGTAAAACTTCTAGAGTCCTTAGTGCATTCAATTTAAGTCTTTAATTTTGAGGGAACAAAGGACTTTTGCAAAACAAACTTGGAAATATGCTCTAGATTTCTAGGAATCACAAAGTATAATAAATATTCATTCAAAACCTAATAAAATAAAAATGCTAAAAGAACAAAAAACATAATTAAAAAAAAAACAACACTATTTTTACCAAATACTTATGCCCTTCAAACTAAATCTAGGTCTACACCACAACCTGCATGCAATAAGTGCAATTCTCATTCATTCAAATTTGTTGGCATCAAGGCTCTTTGGAAAGATATCTTTAAGTTATTTTTTAGTTGAAATATATTCTATCACCACAACATTTGCTTTAATTAACTCCATGGTAAAATTATGTCTTATGTTTAATATGCTTTGTGCATGAATGGAGCGCTAGATTTCGGGTGATGTTTATGGCACTAATATCATCATAGAACATTGTTGTAACATCTACTTTAAGATCATAGTCTTTTAACATTTGTTTCATCGATAAGATTTGTGAATATCATCCTCAAACATCAATATACTTGGCTTTGACAATCAACAATCATTAGAGCTTTGCTTGATGTACCAAGAAACTAGATTGTTGTTGAATATAAAAGCATGCTCCTAATGTACTCTTTTGATCATCAATGTTCTTATCTCAATCAGCGTCATCATATCCTTTTAAATACATGTTAGTTTCTTTTGAAAACTAAACACCTAGCATTGTTAATTCCACTAGCATATTTGATGATCTATTTTAATAACTTCACATGAGTTTCGTTAGTGTCTGCCTAATACATAGCATAAACACAAATGCACCAAGGGTGTTTATGTAGTTCGGTAAACCCCCAAAATCGGTGGGGCCTTGCCCAAAATCCATTAAAAGTATAGTACAAGTACTATTTACACCTTGAAAAATCTAAGGAACTTTTGCAACCTTAGTCTTAAACACTTTTAGTGAATTCTCTCAACACTCTAATCAATCATGTTGTAGGTTATGAAACTACTCCTGGTGAATAAAAGTAAGCTCTCAATCGCAATAATAAGATGTTCCTAAAAGAATAGTAACATGCTCTCTCAATGCTTGCTCTCTCATGAAGGATGACGATTCCTCAAATAAGTCTTCAATATAGCTTTATATAGTAATAAACTCATCCTTCTTAAAATAGGGATAATATTATTATAAAACATTCGGGATAGGATTATTATAAAACATCCAATGGTTCATGTTAAAAATTCCCTGATCATCTTATCAATATTCTTTTAACCAAAGAAAAGATGAAACCCACAAATCTCTGACTCCATATTATCAAGTTTCCTATTACATAAAACTCCTACTTTTATACTACTACTACCAGATTAAGGAATAAAAAGTTAAACATGATGAATCCAAGTCAAAATTGACAACTCACACATGGCACTACTAATGTTACCATTATATTGTTTGAATTTGTTGCAGCATGCTCTACAACATTTAGTGCGACAACAATTTTGTTCTAACAAAGCTCAATCGTTTTTGTTCAAGCGTGAGTTCAATTATGAATTGAAAATTTTTAATCTTAATTAAAAATAAATATTATAAAAAAGTTAAAAGAAATTATCCATCTTCAAGTTAAGTCTAAAATACTTAAATTCATTTCTTCTAGTAATTCGAGCTCAACTTAAAATGATGAATTAAAATTTAAATATTTTTCGAATCGAAACCAAACAATTTAACACAATGAATATTTAATTTACACTTTAAAAGTTATTC
>CM025255.1:34637485-34648761 GCA_013677275.1 Gossypium schwendimanii
TGATTGTTACTCGAATGAATGATGACCTATGCTCATACACCGTTTGACATCAATTTGATAATGGCTATGCAATGACATGAAATTCCTATGATGTTTCTATTTTCTTATGTTAAAACTAATTAGTTTCACTACATTTGATATTTATGATTGTTTAAATAATTTTTCGACTCACACTGAGCTTTTCATAAGCTCACCCCCCAATAGTGCTTAACTTTTCAGGTAAACCTCAAAATTAGGATCGAACTCATCATTCAGAGAATTGCCTTGGACCTTGGGCTATTCCTAATAAGTATCATTAAGTCTTTATTGGTTTTGGCTTGTAATTTTTAATTATTTCTAGTATGTGCCTTGGTAACTTTTCTTCTGGGATTTTTTTGCATGCATGGATTACTCAAGCATAATAATCGAATAATGCATGATATTGGGCTTAAATAAAATTTGATATTTTTCCCTCGTTTTCTACTGTATTGCAAAGAAACTATTTTTGAAAAACAAATCGATAAGGCAACTAATTTTCCAAAATGACTTGAAAATGGTTTTTCCACAGCATTAGTTTAACATAGAGTTTTTTTTTTAAAAAAGAGCGACAAGCAAATGGTTTTTCTAAAACAATACCATCAACAATAAAATGAATCCTAAGTATACATGACCTAATGAATGAATGATTTTAAGCTAACTCAAAGTACAACTACGGTTTTCTCTAAAATGAGTTTATTTAATGTCTTCAAAAGTAAGATAAGTTAGCCTAGCCATTTCGGTGGCTAATGTAGCCTTATCAATCTAGCCATAACGTTTAAGCCGAATTTGGAAGGATACAATATCATTCCATTTCATATTTAACCTTGATGCACAAACATCGCAATTTCCCCTTCGCAAGGATCGGAGCTTCGTACATCACGATTTGCACCCAACAACACCGTTTGGTGGAATCTTAACGAAATTTCATTTCCCCATCCATCTGCTCATTCATCGATTTTGTCATTTTTAACCTTGATGCTCGAACACAGTAGTGTCCCCTCCGCAAGGCTCGAAGCTTCACACATCATGGTTTACACCCAACAACACTGTATGGCGGTGTACGAAAACACTATTTCTCAAATCCTAACTTCATCTATCCTGCCAAAATCTCCCCTTTGTATTCCAACATTATAAAAATACAATACATGCATTTTATGAAAAGTAGATACTTGGTACATGACATGAAGTACGCCACATAATCCACACCATGTACTATCATTCTAGGATCATTTTTACAAGTACTCATTTATTAATAAAAACTTATGTATTCACAGCATGCTCAGTCACATTTTTGCACACAGCGACATACTCAACAACCTAGAATAGTCACAACACAAAATCATTCAACAACTCAATCTCATCAACCATCCAAAATAGAGTGCAAAACTCACCTTGCTTCCTTATCTTGATGGCTTGGCTTATCCAAATGCTAAAGCCTCCTTTGTCTTGGCAGCTAGGCATAACAACCATTTTTTTCGATTAACTCAAAGGCATTCAAACCTTAAGACCCGAAATCCATAATTATATAGAAACTTGTAAGAGTCCTTACTCTAATTCTACCTTTAATCCACGAGTATAGAGAGATAATGAAACTTACCAATTCTTCAAATTTCCTATTCCCATACATAAATTCTCACGACAATTGAATACGCAGGGCTTTCTTCAGCTACCTCCTCTTCTACCTCTGAGCAATCCAAGAAGATGATGTTACAGTAAGAAAATTTGGTAAACAAAATTGAGAAGAATTTTCTCTTCCACACACCTACATATATATATAGCCAAAGTTGACATGGTCTTCTTAGTCCTTTATAGCCAATCACTACTAATCATTTTGTCTACCACTATGGAATCAGTCAATTCCATCCTAACCGAACAAGAATTGATATCCAACTAATCACAACTCAGCAGATAAAATTTCTGAATTTCCTAATGGAGCCCGAAAAATTACTAATCCTTTCAATTTAATCTTAATTTTCCTTAAGTCTTTGGTCAATAAAGATAACTGGGTGTTCCACGTTTTACTATAGTTCTATCAGACGATACTCCATCGATTAGAAATGGAAACTAAATTGTGAATTGGAAAATGAAATGGTAATTATTAATGTTTGTTGAGTGGTTGATTACATAATTCCATTAAAGTCTCGGTGTTACTTATGATTTGAAAATTTAACTAACACATTTATTTGGTGATGATTTACATGTTAGTTATATTAATGTGCCAAAGGATTGCAAAATTAAATGTCAATTTGTTTAGTAAACTATACCTTAAATGACCAAAGTATGTTTTAAATTTCCATTTTAAACTTACTAAGTATTTTTAATTCTTATCTGTGTTATTTTTCTTTTCTGTAGATTTCCACCTTGAGGAACTGTTGAGCTAGATCAGTGGAAGAGCACGCACTATCCCAAGACGGTAGTTATATGTTCATTTTGAGTTTAAACTATGTGGCATGTATATAAGGGTTCTTAAAATGCTTACGGTCATTTTGAAGTTAGTAGTATTATGTTAATTCTGGTGATGTTGGATGTTGGATGTTGGATATACCATTTGGTATATAAGCCTATATTGCTGGTTCCCGAAAATGTACAAGTGTACACAATCGTTAATAAGTAATAAAGTGATAAGTATCGAGTATCATCTCCACAGGGGCTGTATAGGCAAATGTTGTGAAATAAGACTTAGCAAATTGGTAGTGAAAATAATTAAGGATGATTTAGACTAACTACTCTGTTTTAACTAAAAATTACCCAAGTAAAATTAAATGAAAGGAAAAAATAGAAAAAGCAACAATTCACAAAACAAATCTCAATGACATAAATATGTTAGATTAATCATATTCTTTAACTATGAAATATTAAAATCAAGCAATGATGTTATGAAAAAATCCACAGCAACTCAGCCATTCACTAACCCATGAAATCATAATTATTAAATTATTAAAATTTTCTAACATAAGTCTATGTTAAATCAACTTAGTAATTTTCTTACGCAATCATTCATACTAAGTGAGGTAACAAAATATTTATATATTAAAACAGCTTAATCACATTAATTCTAGGGTTATGCAAGGTAATAAAGTTTTCAATATTATTACTAATTTGACTTAATTTACCATAAATAAGACCAAACATGCACCAATCAGATAGTGTGTCAATTAATTACAATCTTGTTCTGATTAAATAATTGATTTAGTTGCACCCACACATTCATAATGCACAGATAACATGTCATGATTTTATCTGACTGAATGAACAACCAAGGCACATAACATCATTAACAGCATTTTAACAAAACTAAGATAAAGAACATAATCAATCTAACAACAATAAATTTAACTCGTTATGATTAAGTTGAAAATAGAAAAATATTTGACAAGCATGTTCATCAATGCAAAACAAAATAAAAGTAAAAAAGAACAAGAACAAGAAAACAAATCCAGTGTTTTTATGCTCATGCTCCTTTTCTTCTTTCTTTCTTTCTACTTCACTCACCTTGCACAAATCTCCTTAGGAATGCCAAAATTTTTCTGCCCAATATGCCTTGGAATTGTTTTTCTCGACTTTCTATGTTTTTCTCTCAAATGGGAAGTAAGAAAATGGGAAAGAGGAGAACAGAATATGTGTGAGTGAATGATGTAATAAGTGACCAGCTAAGGGCCTATTTATACATAAGGGGAGTGGTTATTTTTAGCAAATTGAATCTTTGAAAATCTTCCCCCCATGGTCGGCCTTTGCTTTAAGGGAAGGGTGTTGATGGCTTTGCTATTTTTAGCTTGGCGTATGAGAGAGGAAGCTTGAAAAGATTAGGGGTTTGAATGACAGTATGAGGAAGTTTTGTAGTTGTTTTCTAAATATTTTAATCAACTTTGGATGGCTGATTTGGGCTCCTTGATGGACAGCTGGGCCTCTCTCCCTTAATGGACAATTTTGGGCTCTTATCTCCTTAGCAAACTGTCAAATTTTTCTACCCAATTTCTGAGTTGGGTCAAGTATGTCCCATGACCCATTAATCCCTTAATTTGGTTGTCCAAATCTGATTATTAATTAGCTCTCCTCTACATGGCTTGTGCTTTAAGGATGCTAGGTGACATTCAAGATTGCCCTTTCTTTTAATGCACCAAACTGCTTCAAATTAGAAAAATTGTGTAAGTTTAGCATATAAATAATTAAAAATAGAGATGTGTTTTTTATTATTTTCCAAATTAGATATTATGTAATAAAATTACAAAAATCTGATAAAAAACACTCGAAATTTGCATGAACTATTAATCAAAAAATGCTAAAAAAATGTCTATATGTTTTGGAGTTATCAATTGCATATTTTGGTTAAGTTCGATGATATATGAATGAAGATTCTTCTTTTGAATGGCGTGGCATGTTAAGCTATTGATTAAGTTATTTGAATTGGTTAAGTTGATTAATTTCTTGGAAATGGTAAGATAAAGGTTAAGTCATATAATTTAGTATAGGTTTTGGGTAACTTATGTCAAATTCTTGAATTGATAGTTTCTAATTGGTCAAATGATTATGCTTTAATTGGAATTGAAAGATTTGTGATATGGATAGATGAGATGGATATTAATATGCTTAAATGTTCAATGATTAGTTTGTAAATTATAGCATGGTTGGTTAATAGGTTAAGTATATACTTGAATTGGTAGTCATTATTTTGGATTAGTGTTCAAAGATATACACGTTTGGTTAAGCATATACTTGAATTGGTAGTCATTATTTTGGATTAATGACTTTGTAATTGTGAAGGATTGAATGAATATACTTAAGGAATGGCTTGTATATCTTTTAATTAGGCACTAAACGTGTACTTTGCTAAAAACAGAGACAACGTCACGACCACAGATTCTCGACATCATAACGTCGCCATTTCAATGAGTAACGTCACGAAGAGCTTTTGCATGTAATCGTAATGTGAGATACTAAGATGACCACGTTGCGGTGAGAAAATGGTGAAGTCATGACATCAGATCGAGACTTAGAAAGCCTTACAATTTAGTCCTAATTCACTCTTGGGTTAATAAAAGAGCTGTCATAAGCTCGTATAGGACCCTTAATTTATTGTACAATAATAAAAGAAAGTGTATTACTGTAACTGTTTTGAGTAATTGATTGTATATCACATAATTGACTACAGTTGGTCCGACAACAAATGTGGCATCTATGGCTCGAACTCGTCAATCAAGTTAGGCAAAGCGTGTTACACAAGAAGCCAATACAATGTTACATCAAGTTTAATGATACCATAAAATCTTTTGGTTTTCAAGAAAACATCGTTGATCAATGTATCTATACCAAAATATCAGTCGGCGCAAGTTTATTTTCTTAGTTCTATATGTTGATGATATCTTTCTTGCTGCAAATTATTTACGCATATTGTGTGAGATAAAAGTTTTTCTTGATTAGCTTTGAAATGAAAGATTTAGGAGGGATATTCTATATGGTATAAATTGTAGTATTTCATGATAGGTAAAAAAGGTTGTTAAGATTGCCTCAAAAAACTATCTCAAAAGAGTTCTAAAAAAAATTAATATGCATAATTGTTTAGTAAGAATTGTTCCTATACAATAAGGGGACAAATATAATCTTATGCAATATCCAAAGAATGATGTGGAACAGAAAGGAATGAGATAATTTATTTACATTTGTGTTTTGGGCTGTTTGATATTGCTCAAATCTATACAAGACCCAGTATTAGGTTTGCAGTAGGGATGTTCATAGATATCAAAGTAATCCTGGAATTGATTATTGAAAGGATGGAAAGAAAGTTTTACAATACCTACAATGAAAAAAAATCACATGCTCGTGTATAAGAGATCTAACCAGTTGGAAGTGATTGGATATTTGGATTCAAATGTTGGTGGATGTCTTGATAGTAGAAAATTTACTTTTAGCTATTTATTTTTACTTGCCGAAGGAGTCATGTCATGAAAAAGTGGTAAAACAATATGCGATTACATCATCTATGATGGAAGTAGAGTTTATGGCATGTTTTGAGGTCACTATTCAGGCATTATGGTTGTAGAACTTTATTTCAAGACTTGATGTTGTTAGCACCATTACTAAGTCATTAAAATTTATTGTGAAAATTCTACAACAATATTTTTCTCTAAGAATGATAAATATTTCCAAAGTGTAAAATATATGGAACGAAAATATTTGCCACTAAAGAGGAAGTTTAGAAATAAATAGTCTCTATAAAGCATGCTAGAATTGATCACATAATTGCATATTTATTAACTAATGCCTTACAACCAATGACATTTAAAAGAACATGTACATAAAATTGGTCTTACTTGTATGGATGGTTTATATTTTATGATAATGGCACTTTGAGCTCAACTATTGCATTTATTTTATTAATTTTATTTCATGTTTATTAGAATTGTGTGTGCATAATTTTTGAAATTATTTAAAATAGAAAATCTTTATAAGATATTATTGTGGCCATGGTGTGATATGTTTATTACTTGAAGACCTATTATATTGAGATGTAATGTTGTAGTATATGGAAGGAAATATGTGACTTAAACTATATACAATCATCATAACTCACAATTGCAATTAACTATAATATGGTAATAATGAAGAATATTATGTTTTACTATGCACACTTAATGTTTGTGCTATTAAAGTTTATGTTTTATCACATTGGGTCAAGTTAGAGAACATAAGATTTTAGCTCAAATTTATTGACCCAATTAAATTAAAAATCAAGTGGCCCATTTTAAAGTGATTAAATTGTTTACTTTAATAGAAATTAAAGTCTATCGTTCATTTAGTTACTTGAAGGATGTATTAAATTAAAAGTTAATTATTATAAATTAATTCTCTTTTAACCTATTTGGATTACTGGAAAGAAAAACTAATAAAAAATTTATTGTCTTTATCTTTAAGGTTTGTGTAACAAAAGAAAAAGATCAAAAGAGAGAAATTAATTTATTGTAATGTTGTTCTTCATCAAGTCCAAATGTCTACCTCCAATTTTACATTAAATAATTTTTTATGCAATTGCATAATATCAAATTTAAATATTTTAAAATTAAAAAAATCAACGTAATCGTATTGGATACATTTGTTTTTTCTAATAAAGATACGTTTGAATTTTGGATAACATAAACTAGTGTGATTTGATACTAATGTAGATACGTGTTCGATAGCAGGATTTGAGTGACATAGAAAAGTTTGCACCTACAGGAAAAGGGCTCAACCATTAGAATAATAGCAAGGCTCAAGCCATTAAGGATCTCAACCAGTATTAATTGAAGACGCATTCACTAGGATTACAGGATTTTTTGAGTGGCATAATTATTACATACTTGGATTACCGGAAAAAGAAAGCTAAAATCATGATTAATATCGGAATGATTAGATGGCCGACCACTAAAAAATCATACGTCAAATGAAATCATGGCATATATAGATGTGTACATTAATTAGTTTTAATGGCAGGTGCTTTCTAGGTGATATTATTTTTTTATAATTAAAAGAAGGCGTTAAGGACTTAAGTTCTACCAGACCTTACATAATTGGTACCTCTTTTATCACTCGAACATAATTATTGAACGTCAGGAAATGGTCTTCAAAAACCTCTAAGGCGTCATCTTTCCCAGCGGGTTTGGTTCACAGAGGCGTTTTTGGCCTAAGCTTGCCCCCTTTCATACTTGCTGCCTGGTTTAAGCTTTGCTGGGGATTGTATTGTCCTTATCACAAGGTGAGATATCAGTTGCTTTTGCTTTGCACATATGAAGAGCATTACCTTTTGGGAACCAATTACTGGAATCTGTAAAGGTATTGAGGATGGAAGTATCCTATCTAAGATCTTGTTTTGATTTTTGAGTCTTGAATTCATGTCAAAGTTAGGGTTGGGTTTGAGGTTAACAATTTGGGATTTTAAGGTTTTTGAAATCGAGTTAGAAATGAAGTATTCTTAATCGGGATAATATTTAATGTATTGTCTGAATTTTATGCAGACACCTTATCACTGTGTAAAATAACATTATTCATTGATAATATATAAAATTCGTACATTAATAGTATATTAAATACTATTCTTTTTAACCAAGATAAATATATCTGTCAGGATTGACCCGATTAAACAACAAGTAAAAAAAATAGCGGAATAAATTGAAAAATTGAACACACAAATTTATCGTGAAAAGATCCTTCCAAAGACGATAAAAAAACCACGGGAAAAGATAATTTTACTATAATGACAAAAGAATGAAGAGTTCAAAAGATGGAGATAAAAAACTAAACCCCGAAAAACCCAAAAATAAAGTGCCCTCAAAACGTAAACACAAAATTCTCTAAATGTGTTATGAGTTCTAATCTCTAGTGGTATGTTTTCTAAGGTTGTAAAAGAACTTATTTATAGGCTAAATTAGTAGGTCAAATAAACTATGCTAATAAATGTTAAATATATTATATTAATATATACTAAATCTTCTAGAAAGAAACTATACTTTGTTTAACTTAACTTGCAAGTAATCTTTTAGAATTTGGATCACACAACTCTAACAATATCAATAAAATTTTGTTAAAAAAAACTAAAGAAAAAATAGTGATAACATTTTAACAAATCGAGAAAGAAAAAGAAGGCAATCTTGGGAATCATCAAACTTGATATACATTCTTCTCATCCTACATCAAATCATTTCTTGCATATGGAAACCAATATTGATTATAAACATCTTGTATTTCAGAAGTTAGCTTGTAAGATGGGGAGTCTAATAAGTGTATAAGGTACACTAAGATAAGCGAGATAGACACCTGAGAGGTTTTTGGGGTCGAAGTTAAGATATTCACCGTTAATAGCAATGATTAATTTTTTTGTTGTGGAACTGTGAGACATCGTAAGAGTTTTGATACTCTTTCTTAATTGATATATGATGAAAAGGAATAGAAAAGATTGTTGAATAGAATAGACAAAAATACTAACTTAGAAGACGAAAAAATTTAATCATAACCCTTACTTGTTAAAGGAAAGTGGTTGCTCAAATTGACAAAACTGAATTCTATTTTAAAAGCAAATTTCGCTTAAAAAAGTTTCATGGCTAAGCCCATTAGCTAATGTTTATTTTTTATATATTATAAAATATTAAAAAATTATAATTAAATTTAAACGAAATAAATTTTATATTATTTACTTTGATTTTAAATCAAGCATACTGATATAAAGTAAAAATCAATTTATCCAAATCCAACTTAGATGGAATTAAGTCCAAAGGATAGAATGAACCATAAATAGTTATATTTGTAAGATTGACAATCTAACAATAATGCAAGTCACACTCAACTATAAAAGACTTACAATGTAAGGCTTTTGACACAGGTTGGGCCAATACCATTCATTGTTAGACTCTAACTACATAAAGATTTAGACATATTGGATGACACGGATAGCATATTTCCTAAGATATAGTATATGCCTACACAATCAAAGGTTAAGTAGATCTAGAAGAGAATAATATTTGTATTTTCAGAAACAAAAATGATTAGAATTGTGGCCATTAAATCAAGAGACCTCCCCTTCATTTGCAGAAACAACGTTTGTAAAGACCCACTAAGACAATGCAAAGCTTTGGTGAATGGAGTTTAAAGGGGTTTCAGCATTTTGTTTAATGTTGTCATTTCATTGAATATTCGAGCACTTTGTTACTCTTCTCGTAGCCACTGTCTCTATACTGAGACCCACCAGATCACAAACTTCTGGTTTATAATGCAGATACGTACTTCTGATTGAAAGTGTAGCCTTTGCACCCTTAGCTTAATAGGGGCTTAGCAAGAGAGAGAAATTACGACATTCCAGATGCAGTTGGAATTTGGGTTCTTGGACCTCAAATAAAAATTAAGAATGCAAAAATCTCAATAATATTTTACGGTCTAAAGTTTGATTCTAGAACTTGCAACAGAAGCCACTTGCTTAATAGTTGACATAGTTGCAAACCTAAAATGAAATGTTTACAATTTAGCCATTCACGATATATAGTTCGCATGAGTAATTGTAGCTATTAACCATCGAATTCAATCAACTCTCAAATTTGATTAAGGAATGTGTTTTTTATTCAATAAATTTTTTTTCTCTTTATCCCTTTAATCTTTTCTATTATTGGTCTGATTAGTTTATATTATTAACTAATGTCTGATTTAAATTTAGATATGAACTAATCACCTAAGCGGTGGTGAAGTAATTGTAGGTGAATGTGTAGGTTAAAGATTGGTATAGATATACGAAAGATTAATTATTCAATTTGTTTTTCATAATTAATCTAGGTGATAGATAAGAAATAAATCGAGAGAAAGGAGGACAAGAAGTTGGCTTAACCTTAGTGATCTAATTGAATAGTTACCCAACTTACCAAGATATACATCAATTGTGAAGCCACCTATAATATATACACCAACTTACGCAGCGAGGGTCGATGAATTTAACTAATTCCTAAAAACTATACACCAACTTAGGAGTTTTGTAGATGCCTAAAAATTATACAACAACTCAAGTCTCATCAATGACCATCTTAGCTAACTGAAATTGGTTAGCAATTCCAACTGAAGATTAACTTCACCGCTAGCATAGCAACTCGATTACTTTATAATTCGTTTTATTTATTTTATTGTTTGATTTTACTTCATTAAACTCATTCTTCCTATAGCTACCTTAGATAATTTCATATTAGTAATTAGTATTTGTTTCAAATGCTTTTAAGCCATTTCCAAATTGTGTCAAAGTGTTTAAAATGTTTTTAAAGAAAATTGGAGTTTAAGTATTGATATTAAAGGTTTAGGTATCAACACATTGAAAGTCAGTAGCCAAAGAACAAACTAGAGAGACATAATATCGATACTTAGCTTTTTTATAACGGCTAGTTTTTATGGTAAGTCTTGATTAGGTATTGATACCTAAGTTTTAGGGAACTTTTTTTAGCTTGAGATGTTTGTAATGGTTATATTTCATCCCCAGCACTCCAACCGGCTAGAAAAAATTCATTGATATAAATACTCTTCAACAACATTTCAAGACCCAAAAGAGAGATATTCAAGCATCAAAATCAAAAGAATCAACTTCACTTCATTTTATTTATTCTCTTGTACATAGTCTCTTAGAGCTTATTGTTAAATATTTTCATAAGTTCCTTTTTATCTTTTATCCAAGCAAATTTGTAAACATCTACCTTCTTAGAGGTCTATTTGTTTACTTCATCTTTTGAATTTTAAAGATTTTATTTTTTATTTTTTAAAAATTA
>CM025255.1:34658937-34671813 GCA_013677275.1 Gossypium schwendimanii
ATGTTTATGATTTATTTACATTAAATAATATATAATTTTGGTTTACCAACTAATTTATGTAATGATTTTATTTGGTTATATAATTTCATTAATTAGAAGTAATCACTGTGAATGCATGTGTTCTAAATAAATCCTAATTCCTCATCTCATTAATTAATAAAATAAAAAGGTTAAAAGATTTATTAATAAATTTATTTTAAACCTAATTATAATTTTCCTTTTCTTTTGCCCTCCCATTATAAATGATTACAATATTCTTGTTGTTATTTACTGTGTAGGATAGACTCAGATTTGACCTAATTATTTCTGTACAGAAATGGTTTGGAGGAGGTTAAGGTTGTATTGGAATGTGATGTTATAATCCTAGCCTTTGCCTTTGATTTAGGCTGCTGCTTTGTTCTCCATTGCCCTGCTGTTGTTAAAAACTTTCTCAATTTGCCTTCAAATATTCTCTCACCTCCTACATCTTAATTATTCTTTATTATACTTACCTACTATTACTTGGTTTTTAATGGTGGTCTGCTTATTTTGCACTTGGTGAATTTGGATTAAATGAATTTTAAAGACTAATTAAATCTAAAATTATGATATTAATTAAGTGCTTAAGGTATTAAATTGATAAAAGAGAGAGACAGAATCAAAGTTGACCTTGCTGGGAAGTATGGGTGATTTTTATTATTATAAACATTAATTAAATTATAAAATGATTTAGGGTCAATTTAGTATTACTTCTTAAAATTATTTTTGGGTAAAACACTTTTAAACAAAAGCTAAAATAAAATTTTAAAAAAATACTTTTGCAAAACATTTTTTTTGTTCAGAAACACTTTTGAGAAGTACAAAAGCATCTTGTTTAATAATGTTTTTATTTCAAAAGTATTTCTAAGAAGCAATATTAAACTGGCAATTAATGCATATATAATTTGAATTCCATATTGTGGTATATAAATGAATCGCAATGATATATAAGTATGTCATTTGTATGACCTGGTCAATTACACAACACTTGCAATTTGTGTCTAATGACTTAGTCAAATAGTGTTTCTTTTAACCCTTCGGATGCATCATTTTCTCACCTCCTCAATGGCTTATTACACCTCTCAAAACCATATAATTTATCTAACAAAAATCAAATATGTCTCAAGAAATGTCACTGTATAACCTCCCCTTCAATTAGGAGGGAGCAATTGTTACACCTCGTTGTGATCGCCCAAACAACTAAGTCTATAAACAGTATGAGGGGACCCTCGTAAGAGCCCCTTAGCTTACAACTTGCTTGACAAGTGAAACCACATATTAACTGCCACATTAGATCTCAACTACCACATCTCATATGAAATGACCCAAGGCACATCATAGTACCATTCTACCTAAGTTTATAGCCCCAGGGCTCTCTCCTTTGACTCGCCAATAAAAACCTAACACTTGGCACCTTGAGACAAAAGACGCCAAGTATGCAAGGCCTAGGGCCTAAGGATGAGAGACAAGCTATCTCCATCTCATTTTCTCCCAACCTACCTCTAAGTCTCTTCCTCTCCTCCTTCCCTCCTACTTTGACCATACTATTTGGCAACTCTTCGCCCTGTCCCAAACAGGGTGAACCACCCATCTCCACCACCTACTCATCCTTGTATCCACACAATTCATAAAGATTATTTCTTTTAGGGTTCATGGCTTCCCTTTCCAACAGTGTCTTCTCTAAAGTTTAAAGATTTATTCTCTCTCTATAAATACAATGTCTCTTACCAATACACTCAAAACTAATTAATGGTTCCTTCATATTATATTATAAATCATATTTTAATTGTTTTTCATATAATAAAATCATATATATAACTACATATAAAAGGAACGCCCTAATGGTCTTCTTTTGTTGACATGTGTACCACTAATTGTGCACATTTTTTACATTATAAAAATGGTTAGATTTCAATTTTGATCCTTCTATTATGCATAAATTTGATATTTTATCTCTAAACTTTAGTTTCTAATATAATTTGGTCTCTATAATTTTATAATATTATTAGTTAGTCTAAATAGTTAGCATCAATAACTTTTCAATTAAAATGTTGCTAAATTATATATAACTTAAATGTTGTAAGGTTCTTAGATATTGACACGTAGCTTCTCATTTATTTTGTGTTTGTCTTTTTTTTTTTTTTCACATTATAAGATAATGGTCGAATTTCAGGTTAACCCATATATTATATTGAATTTGAGATTTAATTTATATACTTCAATTTTTGACATAATTTGGTTCTTCTATTTTCATAATGTTATCAGTTAATCTAAATAGTTAATATTGTTAACTATTTTCAATCCAAATGCTAATGTTAATTTTTCTTAAGAGCACTAATCCAAAAAAAAATATTTTGAAATGGTATTCTTAAGAAAAAAATTCACTTCAACATTTCAAGGTTATTTTTTATTACATGATTACTAAGTAAATTACCAGTTAATTAGGAACAATTTCCATTTTGGGTGTTGAGTACTTTAAGCCATCATACAATGAAAGATTCACTTTTATTTTTTTTTTTGGGTAATTCAATAAAATATTTAATTAAATCTTGATAATTTTGAACATTATATGGTTATAAGATGCATGTATAAATGAAAAAGAAAGTCCATTTTTCATATAATTATTGTTTCTAATGTATAATAATGAATGAATATAAATAAAATTTATAATTTTCCTAAGAGCACAAAATAAGAAACATAAAAGAAATAAGTAGGACCATTGGTTGAGAAAGGAAAGAGTACGAAATAAACAGGCAAAATATTGTCACCATCAAAGAAAAAGAAAGGCAACTCGGTCCACTAATATGCCTACCCCTAGGGGGTCTATAGGGGATATAGGGATGTAGAATTTTGGCTAAAATTTTTTAGATTGGTCCATAACCAATATTAAATTTGTGGTCTCCCTAATCAACCTAACAAAACCCTAGTGATGTCCAATTTGTTCACCTAATTCTCTATTTACTCCCTTTTTTCCCTCAAGATCTACTATTTGTTATAATGAAAGGCATTTGGTTCTGTAATGATGTTGAGATTAATGGAAGTGTGGTTATGCATCAATATTCCACTCAAAGCAATGCCCAAACCAACACCAAATAATGAGTCGTCTTTATTCATTATTACTTGTAATGGGTGTTTCTAAAATAATATTATTTTTAATTAATTACTATTACCATTTAACTTTGAAGTTAAATCAGATTCTATATTATCTTTATTTGTTTTCAATAAGAGAATGATAAATTAATTTTTTTTATTTTTAAATTAAGAAGAAAATTGAAAAAAAAAAGGAGAAAATGAGGAGAGAAGGTTAGATAAGACAAGTATAGAGCGTAGATGTAGGATTGTGTCAGATTTTATTTTTTAGCAGTAAAAAGCCTCTTTCTCCCAAAACATCTTTAACTGTTTCTTCACCGACTTTCAGTTTGCTTCTGCTTCAGCTTTTCGCATCTCTTTCCTTTTCTTTCTCCTTTTTAACTTTTACCATTTCCACTCCTAAACTTCCAATTGTGGCCACCCCAACCAACTACGCCACCACTAAAACATGGTCTCTCCCACCGCCACCACCACCCTATGATCACCACCCCACCAACATGTTAGGCCTCCATAACATCTTCCTTATAGCTCCACCACCACAGGAAAACCAACAACAACAAGCCCCACCACCGCCGCCGCCACCACCACAACCACAACCCTTTAACCAAAACTACAACTTGACTGACACAAATCTTTGGACTTTAAAGAGAAGCACCGCCCAAGAATCAATACCGGTTTTCCAAAAGAAAGATGGAGCCTTGAATAATGTTGAAGAAGATGATGATGATGAAAGTGGTGCTGCTGGTGGTTGCTTCAAGGTGTGTAGAGATTGTGGGAATAGGGCAAAGAAGGAGTGTGGATATAGTCGGTGTAGGACTTGTTGCAAGAGTCGAGGGTATGATTGTGCTACTCACGTGAAGAGCACGTGGGTGCCTGCTGCTAGGAGAAAAGACAGGAAGGTTTTAGTGATCGGGGATGATGACGGCGGCGGAAATGGTGGTTGGTCTTCCGGCTCCTCTTCTTGTGGTGGTAAAAGACAAAGGGTTTTGAATTTGACTTCAAACGCTGCTTCCAAGTCCTTGAATTTTGAAGCAGGCACTTGTCACCAGGGTTTGCTTTCTCTTTATCTTCTTCTTTCTTTCATAATCTTTCCTTCCATTTTTCTTCACCTAAGTATCAAATTTATTGAATCCATGATGAAGAAACCATTGAATTCAGGATAAAACAATGCTGGTATTCTCTTCTTCTTTTTTTTTTTAATTAATGAACGATTGAAATGTATAGGATTTATTGAATTTTTAGTGTTCAATGGTTGCTTTCAATGTATTGAATTTGTTGGGTTATTGAGTTCTCATCTAAGTCTTTCAACTTTAAATATATAACTAAGCTAAGATATTATGCAACTGAATGATTTATATGTACTAAATTTGTTGAACTGTTGTTTTACCATATATAAACTGTTCTCTGTTAGTATAAAACTGGGTATTTTGTTAATTTCCAGATTCAGGATTTAAAGAATCCTTACCGGTTCGAGTTCAAGCACCGGCGGTTTTCAGGTGTATTCAAGTGACAGCCATTAGTGATGGTGAATCAGAGATTGCATACCAAGCTACTGTGAATATAAGTGGCCATGTTTTCAAGGGGTTCCTATATGACCATGGAGTCGATGTGAAAAAGGAGTTTCCTTGCATTTCGAAAGTCGTTTTTGAAAGCAGCAGCAGTGGAAGGGATAGAGATTCATCTTCTCCGGTCGTTGATCCAGCAAACACCTTTGCAGCCTCCAGTGACTGAGGATCGGTTTAAGGTACAATCTTTAGCACTCAACATGTAATGATGTTTATTTAGGTTCAAAATGTGATAGTTTATGTGCTTGATTACAGTGGAAAAATGAATCAAATAGGCCTAACAATGTGAAGGTTACTTCATTACCCATAAATCATAGGATTTTACAGTTTTATCTTTTCTTCTTTTTTCTCCTTTTGCATATGCCTTCTATGAGATCAAAGACGCATCGTTGTGAAGCTTCGTGAACAAGAAGTGGTTCTTGTTCTAATGTCACTATCCATCTTTGGTAAAAAAGCAAAAGATTGTATTTGCCATGATCTGCACTTCACTTTAGTGCTAGGCATATTTCCAAAATAGGAAAGCACATTATTTGCATAAATCTTCATCATGTTGCTGATATGCATCCTCAAAAACACTTCTGGGTCCACTCGCAGCATCGGATTCCTACATCAATGCATGAAATTTCATCCGGTTTACATTCGGAATTTCCTCGATAAAGATTGCATTATCTTTTTATTTTGTACCATACACAATGATTAGCATACATGTCAAAAAGTTTAGTGCCTGTTGTTCGTGTGCTTTGCTTGGTTTCATTGCCCTGTTTCCAGCGTGCGTATATTACTTAGGCACAACCATGAGAGTCATATATGGATATGTATTCAACACAGATATACATTCAAACAATCATACCCCATACATCCGGAGTGACGTGTTTTTGACAAGCTGGTTCTCTCTTATTCCCCCTTTTAACTTTCTGTATGTATATGCCAGGACATGAGCAGGATTCAACCAAGCCAATTTTGGTTGAATGCACATATATTATACTACCTACAAAATTCATGCTTTACTTTTTTCTTTAAGAAGATCGCAGTCCGAGATAAAAGAAAGGTTGTGTATGCTGAGATTTAAACTCTAGATTTGCTGGATGTCAATACATCTAATCCCAAGTTCCATGCTTTCCATTTCAACCCTATAAGAAGTGAGATGCCGTTCTCTGCTCTACGAACCTCGCAATCATCTTCGACTTAGTTTTGGCCGGTCACAAGCAATGCAAATTGCGCTTTGCTGTTTTAGAATCCGGGTCAGTTGCTTTCTGCGCTCAATAGCAGAGAGTCTCCATAGAAAGAATTAAGCTTCCGATTTTGAAGAGTTTATTTGAATGAGATGTTAATGTCAGTGATTTAAGGCATTGAAAGGTTTCCAATATGAGACATAAGTGAATGATGTATGCATGTTTGTAGTTATATAAATGATTTTGGGCAGATTTCTTGTTCTACAAGGAAGACTCATCTTCTAGAACTGCTGCAATTATGGAGTGAAGAAAACACTTGAGAAAAAAAACCAGGTGAAATATTTGCCATTGAATCTAATACATGTATGCTTGTATTAAAAATTTTCAAGTCTTTATTTCATTAAATATTTTTTTATATTAATTTATTATTTTTTAAATGTTTATAAACTAATTGATTGTTAAGTACTAAAAGGAAATATTTGAATTCTTTTAGTAAAATTTTATCTTCAAATCATTAAAATATTATTATTATAAATTTATTATTATGACTATTGAAAAATGAATAACTAATAATAATGATTAAGAAGTGAAAAGGAAAGTAAAACAAACATTATAATTATTTTTATTTCAATCCTAACTTCTTTTCTACAATAGTTTATATAAAGAATAAAGAAGATTAAGAAAAAGGAAAAAGATATTTTATATATTAGAAAACATTTAAAATTTCCTGTCCCCCTAAATAAAAAGATAAGAGTATTTTCAGCTTATGAATAAATTATTTTTAGTTATTTTTCGATAACTTTTTACTTCGCAATGATTGTATGAAACTGTGATTCTAGATCATCCTTATCATCTTTTATTGAGAAGGGATAAGAATAACGTGAAAGTACAGTTATATACAACACAATCCCTTCTGTATTAAAGATATGAGGTGTATACATTTTTGACATAGTTGTAGGGTTTTTGTTTATGAAGTGAAGGTAAAGGAAATTGGAGCAATAAAATTGAGGGAAGCAGCTGCAGCATCCCCACGAGAGTTGGGATGAACATTGGGCAGCATAACCAAATCCATAAATGTCAGGTCAGGACAAGTGGTTGGCCACATTTTCCACCTTGTCAAAGCAATCGCCTTCATTTTTCTTCTGGAACCTTCTCAGGGAACAATGTCCCTTGGCATTGGCAGTTGACTACTTTCTTAATTCATTAATCACACAGTTTTGCCGACAACCTTACAGTTGGTTGGAGTTATCCATTAATATCATACACCAAGATTAGAACTCCATGCGAGGAAATAAAGTTTATATATTTGTTTTAGCACTGCTGTTAATGTAACACATAACAAACAAACAAACAAAAAAAACCCATTCATCATATGAAAATTTCATGGAAAGCTCAGCGTGGGGTTTACTCGTGTGGGAGGAGGACAGGTCTTATAAATGGGCCTCGTATGTATCGGAAACTCGCTGCAAATGCCAATGTTGATTGACGTTAGCTTTGGAAAATGACAAGAGTGGTCCACGCATTCATTTCTTCAGTAAGATTTAATATCATTTTTTAAAATTTATCAATAAAATCATATTAAATTCAATAGCTTGTTGTCATACAAACACTGTGTAGCAAAATTTTTCATCTTCAATATATATAAAAGCAACTAAATGTTAGTTTAGTTCAAACAAAACCCTTCCTATACATGATAATATCAAGCTAGTTAGGTACAAAAAAAAGAATGAATTCTAATGTTTCACCCTTTGAACAATTCATTTACATTTGAAACAGCCTTAACAACTGTGTTTGCAATGTTAACCTAAACCTTCACCTCGTGTCAATGACGAAAGTCGTAAACCTTTTCTTTTAAGCACTCGCATCCCTGAAAAACGATCGGGTGTACACTGCTTCCGAATTGAAAATCTTGTAAAGATCATGATGGCATTTTCAAGTGTCTTCTATGAAAACTTTGAAAATGAAATCCCGGAAGCGTTTTGAATACAACTTCGGGTCAACAGCAGAAATCGAAGTTGGATCATATTGCATTGATTTATATGCATGCTCAAGCTTCTTGCTAATATCATAGTCTTGTAGGATGTCTATTATACCAAAGAAGAGAATGACATCATACATTACACCAGTTGGTTCTCCAACCACTTGGCAATCGTTTTTCCTCACCGTCTTTTCGGCTCGAGCGGCCATGTTTATACCTAAACTAACCGGAGACTGCCTGCATGTTTTCATATCGAAAGATTCATGTCATGTAATGTTTTAGATCCATAAATCATCATGTTAATGGCAATCAATTTTACCGTGTGGAGTTGATAACAAGCTGATCATTGCTATCTTCGGATAGCCGAGGAGCTTCTCCATTTTCACAATCTCCATTTCCTGCAAATTAAGTCCGAAAGATATGTTAACCTGTTAAGCAACCATTGATTTCAAAGTCAGGGAAATTTTAATTTCCATTAGATAACTAGAAATAAACCAGTAGGTGAGGAAACTCCAGAAGTATGAGGCGTGGAAACTTCACGAAAGTGCAAACCGATCAACAAACTGTAGTCCATAATTCTCTCGTTTTCAAGAAAGTCACAATCTCGGTCGACTTGACTGCACGAAAGGAATGGAAGAAATATTAGGTAACATGAACCTTAATAATAAAGAGGTTATTAGAAAATAGAATCACCTGCAGAACTCTTTGAACCACAGTTTCTGCAATCGAAATATATAATTGAGATCGAGGTCTTTGAGGGTTGTTGTCGAGTCAATCTCTGCTTCAGGTTTAGCAGTTGTGCGACCTTGGAAAGAACCTTTCAAGTCGAAGCGCCTATGAATGGCAGTGTCGGTACAGAACAGATTCCCCATTACAACAAATCGAACCTGACTCATTGAGATCACAAGTGAAGAAAGTATGAGATTTATTTCCTAAATTTTATTACCCCAAAGATGTGTTTGAAGTTGCATTGACACTACCTTTTTCTGTGTCGACCCGGTTAATTTCACACAATGAAGACCGAAAAATTTGGTGACTAGAGTGTCCTTAAAGGACCGAACATGATTATAGTAGGCCGGAAGCATTCTTATCAGAACCTGCAAATGCAATAGAGTCCGCAATGATGATTATTCAGTCATCAAGAAAGTAATGCAAAACTACTAGAAATTGCAGGTTTACAGGTTCATCACAATATAAAAAAGCAATAAAAACTTACTTTTACTTCTGCCTTCTTCATTGTCTTTATCATGTATTTGTCATCATTGGTCAAGTAAAAAAAGCTTCCACTTTTCCCGGGGGATGAAAGTTCCCGAAGGGCATCATCCCCACATATCGAAAGCATGTAATCAGCTGCATCTATATCGAACAATTTCCTTAGGGTCCTGGAATTGTAAAAGCAATGACATGTTAGGAAATACTTGTAATGTAACCACTTAATGGTGGTATCATATTCATATCATATAGTTCAAAAGTTATTATCATGCAATGAATTGGATGAAGTGAATAATTTAGTATTCTTCCGTTTGCATACAGCTATTTTCATGATGATGTTATCATACTATAGTAGCACGATCAAGATGAAACGGTTCTTCAAAGAATGATTATCTTTTTGAACAAGCAGATGATCCAGTCTCGAACCTGAATACAAGTGGACAGTAATCCTTCCATTTGAATTCAGAAGATGGATGAGGCGGAGTGTGCTTCGATCCTTCAGGCGGAAATCTGGTCCAAAATTTTTCCCTAGGATCAAAGGCTGATGTCTTCAAATCAAGGGATAAAGCTGGACCAGGCCTCCCAACAGAGTGTCTACAATTTAACCAGAGAACCAATACATGCATGATTAGAATATAAATTATTATATCTCAAAATGGAAACGAGTTCGATTTCAATAAATCTTCACAACAAAATCAATAAACATAATCTAAAAGGCAATGCATATAGCGACAAACATAACCTATACCTTCAGTACCAAGCACTTGCATGATTACAACATAAATCATTATACCTCAAAACAGGAAATGAGTTCAATCTTCGCTGCAATATCGATAAACATAATCTAGAAGGCAAAACAACATATACCGAAAACAAATAACATTTGACATTTCATAACCAGAAGAAAAAACTACATAGAAGCTGATAAGATACAAGTAAAAACCAGTACCTGATACCAAGTTGCAAGTTAAGCATAAGCTCAAAATTCTTGTGGCCTCTGGATATTGTCTGTCCTTGCCTCCTCGTTGGTGGCTTCTTAAGCTGTAGAGAACTCCCTCTTGCAACTGAATCTTCAAGGTGAAGTCTTCCCACACTTCCATCCCCATGTCTTGAGATTCCTTCACTACCAAAAGAAACACTTCCACCATTGAAATCTGAACTCATACTAAAACCACTTAAACTCCCATCAGACCTTCTTCTTTGTTTCCCATCTTTCTCTTTGGATTTTGCAAACCAATGTGGCATCTTTTCTGAAGGCCAAATTGATACTTTCTCACCACCACATATCTTACAGTCTTTCAGATCCTCTAAAAACACCTGTTGAGGATCCCAATCAAATTTCTCAGTTGGAGAATCAGATGGATAATAAGTTCCATTTTGATCTTTACCATCTTTACTCCAAATACCAACAAAAAAGCTCCCATCTGGCCATTTATAAGTCCCATTCCCTTTAGGAAAACCATCCTCCCAAAAGCCATCATACCTATTCCCATTACTCCAAATCATTGTTCCATTGCCATTTATCAACCCTTTCTTCCATTGACCAATATATTGGTTCCCATTCTTCCAATGGTACCTCCCATATCCTTCCTGGAATCCACGGCGCCATTCACCTTCATAGTAATCCCCATTCACAAAACTAATAGTCCCTTCTCCTTGTTTTAAGTTCATAACCCAAGTCCCTTTATAAGTTTCTCCTGAAAAGCCAGTGTAAGTCCCTTTACCATCCATAAAACCATGCTTGAATTCACCTTCATAAGTAGCACCTGAAGGCCAACAGAACTTGCCTTTCCCCGTTGTTTTCCCTTTGAACCATTCACCAACATACATACATCCATCAGTCCATAAATACTTTCCATTGCCATGAGGGCAACCATTACACCATTGGCCTGTATAAAAGTCACCGCTAGGAAGGGCTTTTTCGACATCGCCAACTTCAGCAGCCTCTTCATCATCAACATGAGCAACTGACATTGCTGTAAATTTGCTTTCTTCTTTGCAGGTGCTTGTGAGTTCTTAACCTCAATTTCAAATTCCTTTTTAAAGCTTAGCTTTCTGCTCATTCCATAAATTAACAAATAAAAACTATATCTTCATTCAAATTCAGCATCTCTTCCTCCTTTCTTTAACCAATAAATCAAAATATCAAAAGAAAAAAAAATTGTCTCTCTTTGTCTCTTTTGTCTTTTCTCTTTGCATCAATGTGGGGTCTTCAGGAACACTAAAAAAATGAAGAAAAACAACAATTCTGAAACTGACCTTGAAGAGAGAAAATTGGAGGGAAATGGAATCATCTAAATAAACAAATAAAACCAACACCAAAAATCCAATCTTTTTATCAAAGTTTTGAGCTTTCTGGGTTGCTAATTTGTTTGAAGAAATGCGAGATATTGGATTCAAGAATAAAGCCAAAAAATTGGAGAAAATGGAATAAAACTGGTTTCTTTCTCTCTTTTTTCTGGGATTTCTTTTTCCTTTGGGTTTGGTTGATTGAGATCATAGAACAAAACCATTTTTGCTTAGATTCTCGGATTTGGTTCCTAAAATAACTAGCTGGCCAAACAATTGGAGGGAGAATAGTAAGGGTTTCATTGCCATTTTTAGTGTCTGAAAAAAGAGTCTCTATTACCACTAATTTTAGTATATTATTATCAGTACTTCTCTCAAGTTGGTTTATTTTTCTTCTTCAATTTGCAAATTTATTTATGTAATTAACGTTCTTGTTAGACAAAGTCTTATGTTGATTTTTCAATTTTCCAAATTTTCTCTAATCTTTTGATTGGAATTCAATTCGGTAACAACATCATAAACCAGTGCTTGAACATGCATATATATATATAGTAATAGTTATCAAAATTACTACAAAGCACTTGCATTAAATAATAATGTAGGGTGTGCACTACTATTAATACACCAAATTAATCCATCCAATCGATTTTTTATTAATTGGAGTAATGGTTATGATCACTTTATTTACAGATATCAATTAAAATTCAGGATACTTCTCAAAAGCAAAAAATATAAGTACCTTCAATCAAATCAATGTTTTTGAAAACATCCATCTCCATCCATCAAAGCTTAAACCAATCTTTATTATCAAGCAATTTGGAGAAGAACTCACACTTTCCCATATTGAGCTTGTCTCCTTCAGTGGACAACCATGGAGTTCTCACATTGTTCAAAACAGACCCAAATTGTAAAATGGGCGTATGTATATAGAGGAGCAACCAAATTCCAGTCCTTTTTAAAATTAAAAAGAAGACTGAAAACATGTTTGTCAAGGGAGGCAGAGAAAGAACAAAACAGCGAACACTGTCTGACTGGGGACACATTAACTTAAAAGGTTTGGCTGGCCACTGTTGAAACACGTCTCTCTCTCTAATGGTGTGATCTTATTGCAATCGTGCACCCTTGCTCGCTATGTTTCAGGTTCAGACAAGGCGAACATTGAAAAATAAACAATAATAAAAGAAGTTGAAAATAAACCTTGGACCCACTTTTTGGTTGGATTCATAATTAGGATGAAACTAGTCTTTTTCTTGCCCATTTTCTCGGGCAAATTACCTAAAAAGGCCCAATTTTTTTTTAAATTTACGAAATTAGGCCCTATAATTCATTATTTACCGAAATTGGCCCATTACACCAAATCGCTGTCACGTAAGTGCAATGTCAGAGTATGGTTCAGCAAATCGCGGCCACGTCTGAGCGATTTGCTGACGTGGCAACAAAGCACGATATGAGGGGCGCGATTTCCTGCTGACGTGGCGCTTCCCAGTGGACGCGATTTACCCCGCGCGATTTTAGCAAATTTGACCATTGCCCCGCCCCCCAACAGTCAAAA
>CM025255.1:34719269-34729624 GCA_013677275.1 Gossypium schwendimanii
ACTGAAATGAGATGAAAAAGTTGAATTGTGAATTGAAATGTTATATGAGATTGAGGAATGAATCTAAGGTTCATGATGTGTCCAAGTTCGAATTGTGGATATATGATACCAATTTAATAATTGTTATTGTTGAAATATGAAATTTGAGTTTAAATTTGTATATATGATTTATGCATTACATGTTTATTATTGTTATAATTTGAATTATGATAATACCATTGAGTATGAAATACTCAGCGTACGGTTGTTTCCGTACACAAGTCGATAGAAGTCAAAGGTCTCGGTTCAGCATCCAGGTCAATCTCGACTATAGCATAACTTCGGTGATGTATTTTTCCTTTGGTAAATGTGGCATGTACACTGGTATTATTAAAGAGTCTTATAAGTTTTGGTTGTAAAGAATTGGTCTCTAATGTTTGAATGATAAATGAAACGTTTAGTTATAAAATGGTATGTTTGGTACTAAAACTGAAATAGAATGAATGAAGTTATTAATTTAACAATATATGCGAATATTTATTTAGTAAATTACTAAGTTGATGTTTAAAATATGTTTAGGTTATTAGAATATGAAATTTGTATGAATTGTGATATTGGTTTTGAATTGGTTGCGGTTTGAAATTTCAGAGAAGGTTAATTATTTATAAAGGGGTTATATTGAATTCGCGCAAAAAAAATCTCAAGTATTTGAATTAGTCTCGAATCACTCCTAACTCGTATTTTTGGCCTCGAGGGTCCATCTAAGGGACTTAAAGATTACTTTATATTATGTTTGATAATTAATTGTATATTAATTGTAAATTGTCTGATAGGTCTAGTAATGCCTCGTAACCCTGTTTCGACGGTAGTTTAGGGTTAGGAGGTGTTACACATAAGGCTCGATACATTACAGTACACTGGCATAAAGCCTAGTAGGCATAAAGGTCGATTCAATACACTCAATACATTTCAATTTCACTATTGACCTCCGTTAAATCAAACGTTCAAGAAACATGAAACACTACAATTACTAAAGTAAAACAAGTGTTAAGGAAATTATCTATAACATACTTATATAAACGAACTTACAAGACTGATTTGCAATAATGGTATAGAGTATCTCAATCAGTAATCGACATTATATCAATTTATTATTTCCATTTTCAATTACACACATCAATATAATCCAAAGCTATGTAATTAGGTTCATATAATACATTTAAAAATGTACTAAAATTAAACCGAACAAACTTAGCTGACTAAACTACAGCAATGACAAAGGTACAATGACTATTCTGTAACTTCTCTATGCCTCGATTTTCAACCCATTCTTGATCTAGAATAAAAATTTCATTCAATTAACTAATTTCATCAGTAAAATTAATTCTTTTTATGCAATTAAGTCATTTTACACATTTTTATAAAATTGCCCCCAACATTTTACCTTTTATGCAATTTAGTCTCTCAATCCAAATCATGCAATTTAACCATTTTCAATTGAATTCAATCTTAGCCAAATTTTTTGGGACCATATTACAACCCATATTTACTATTATTTCACATCAAGTCCTCGTAATTTTATCCCTTTAATGTTTTAGTCCTTTAACATTAAAATTAACAAAAACTACTTCAAAAAATAGTCCTATTTAACAACCAAGCTTAATAATTTATTAATAAAATTTAAGAAAAAATCAAACTCATTAATAGCATAATCCAAAATATTTGACATTTTTACAAATTAGTTCCCGGGTTAGCTAGATTAAACTAATACGAGCTCAAAAACATAAAAATTACTAAAAACAGACGAGATTTACTCACCAAATCGAGGAGCTAAAGCTTGGTTGAAGCCTCCCAAGCCTTAACAATGGAGTTTTGGCTTCCTCTAGAAGAAACTAGGAGAAAGATAACTCAATTCATATCTTTTTATATATTATAATACATTATAATTTACTATTTACAAATTTACCCTTTTAAAATAAATAAAATCTCATAATTTCAAGCCCATTACCGTCCACTTGATACACACATGGTATATTTACTTATTAGATCCCTTAATTTACCTTCAATTTTTCATTAAGTACCTTCAATTAATAGAAATAAACTTTTGCAACTTTTACGATTTAGTCCTTTTATTTAACTAACTATCTAAACGATAAAATTTCATAAAAAATTTTAAAACGACACTAATGACCTCGTAAATATTAATTATTTAATATTTACAGACCAACACGTCAGAGTTGTAGCCCCAAAACTACCATTTCCAACAATACTGAAAAATAGACTAATTAGTAAATCCTTAATTAATTAGGATTTAAGTGCAATTTACCTCGATCTAGAGAATCCCACATCATTTCTACCATTTGGCCATTTAAGGAGGGCCCGATTACCCAATTGTCCTTCAATTTTTTAAAGTTCCAATTAAACAAACTTCATTTTAATTTAACCTTAAACTAATTAGAACTTAATGAATAAATAACCCAAAACTTAGTGGATTTAATCATGTCACCACCTCTTGGACTTTTTGACCAATGTTTAACTACCATTTTGGTCCCTATAGTATTTTAAATCTATAGTAATTCACTTTTTCCTCTTTTACAATTTAATCCTTTTACCTTAATTTACTATCAAATCATTAAAAATATATGGATCAAACTTCAATACACCTATGATACGATTCTATAAATATTTAATAAAAGTATTTACAACCTTAAATTATGGAAACAAGGTCCCAATACCTCATTTTTATAAACCACTCGACTTTTGAACCGAACCCCTTATACTAACTTTTAATTCAATTAGTTAAAATTCCTCAAATCCAAATTCAATATAAAAATTATTATTGTCTTATACAATTTAAATACTAATTATACAAATTTACTCGTCGGAGTTGTGGTTCCAAAACCACTGAAAAGTAGGCTTTTATAGGATGAGCTTTTAAAGCCCAGTGTGAATTCAACACAAAAGAGAATAATATTTAAGCCATACATTTCATGAATATAGCAACACTTATATTCATCATCATCTCACATATATCAAGGTGCATGAAAAAGTCAATGCAGAGCTTTTTTTAGAAATCAATGCAAGTTTTTCAAAAACATTCCTACCCATCTCCACTATACACCAATAAAGAGTTCCTTAGAACTCGTCCTTCCAATAACACACCACGTTGTGACCAAGCCACTCAATGTCGCAATCAAGCTGCATCGTTGTGGTCAAACCACTCAATAACGTTATGGCCAAGCCACTCAATATCGCAGGCAAACTGCATCGTTGTTGTCAAGCCACTCAATAGCGTTGTGGCCAGGCCACTCAATAATGTTGTAGTCAAGCCACTCATTATTGCAGTAAAACTGCCAAAGTTTTTTTTCCTTTCATAATCATCCTAACCCCATGCATGTGATATGACATATGAATAATATTTTTAGTGACATGCTTAACATGTAAATTGAATTTATAATCAACATAGTCGGCATGCTTAACATGCAAAGCAGATTTATAATTAATACAGTCGACATGCTTAACATGCGAATCATATCTCAATTATCACAATAATGGCATGATTTATATATGTCATTTATAACCAATATTGCCATAAAATCACATATCATGAAAGTTGGTAAGTATACATAATTTCACAACAATCATCAAGTCACATCAATTATAACATACATTCACAAAATAATCCATTTGAGGTACTTATTTGTATTTTCCTCTTATTACGAATTTAGCATATCTTTATGAATACAAAAGGTATTCTCAATATTTCACATTATGGAGCTCTTATCAAGTTTTCAATATTAAATAAATATGTATATAATATTGACGATAAGTCTATATGCAAATTTTCTAATAAGTTAAATCCACACCTAATGATAAGCCTTTCCACTAGATCTAAACTCCAATCTTTAGTGATGGGACAAAAAGACAGATCTCCCACTTGATCTAATTTAAAAGATGATTTATTAAAGAAATACAATTATTAGTCTTGGCTATGAATTCAATCTCTAATTCTTAAGAGTTTAAGTAAAGAACTTACTCTTGTTTCATTTTTATAAAGAAATCTAGTTGGTTTCTTATGGGTGTAGAGAATCCAAAAAATCAAATCAACCTTTCAAAAATAATCACGTAAAAATCAGCCCTTATACACGGTTATAAGTAATGGAGAAATTGATATGGGTTTTTCCCCATAGATACTTACGTTACTAAGATTAAGTTGGAGAGATCAACAATCACTGGAATAATCGTTTGATAGAGGAGATTTATCTAAGGAGGAGTTCAACATCCAAATAAAAAGAGAATAGATTAGAATATATAAATAATCTATAAACTTAAGAGAGGAGGATTAGTAGATCAATTATCACTAAAGAAGTGAAGAAAAAAAATGAAAAATAGTGATTAACGACAGTGGTGGTATGGTGGCGGCACGGCGGTGGTGCGGCGGTGGTGAAGTGTGGAAGAGGCTTGGAAGAGAGGGGAACCTTTGTGATGTTGTGGTGGTGGTTAGGTGAGAATATGGTGGTCGATGGTGGTGTTTTGGTGGCAGATAGTAAAAATATGGTGGTTGAAAGAGGAAGAAAAAAAAGAGAAAATATGATAGAAAAGTGAAATGAAAAACAAATGGGAGTTTAGGAATGTCTAGGTGCGTGGGACGACAATGGTATGGTAAGGGAGGGAAAATGGAAACAAGGGGGACAAGGGCAAGAAAAGTGGATCAAGGGAGTGAAAAGAGGGCTATTGGGGGAAGGTTGATAGATAAAAAGAGGTAAGAATCCTCCATTGCATGGTAACTAAGAGTGGACGGTAATGGAAACTTTGACCAAGGTTTTATGAGCCAAAAATTTAATAAAAATGATAAGGATATGGGGAATTTGTTATAAGACCTAATGGAATCTAATTATACTCTTAACCACTAGGCTAACTCACTTGCTTATTAACACTTTTACAACATTTATTTAAAAACATGGTGTGACATTTACTAAGGTTTGAAACAAAATTGTACTAAATAGAAAATAATGTGAGGGAAGGAATTCAGACTCAGGTCATTAAAGATAACTCCACCACTACTTAATCATTAGACTTGATACCTATTTATTATCAAAATACACAAAGGTCATCTTAAAAAAATTCGGGCATGAACACTCTCGGTTCATTAACCCAATTTCTACTAACTCAATTTTTGAGATGTGACATGATGCATTATAAATTCCATACATAAGTTTGAGGATCATAGGGAAAAACTAAGGGGCTTTCTAATTCTTTTCCTCCATTTCCATCGAAGCCAATATCATTTACCTTCCTTCTTATCTGAAGCCCGGGACCAAATTGGATGCAAGAGAACTTTAGGGGGATCAATTGTGATTGTGGATTAAAGGTGAAGCTCCTTTCGGGGTGACAACAGTTGTCGTTATTAAACAACTCATTAATAACTAGAACTGCTGTCGCGCCGACTCGAGTTTTACCTTTACTTCACCGAAACATCTGCTCTCCCTTTAAGAGTCCTTTTACATCCAACTCGGCCCCGAGCTTTGGATAAGAAGGAAGGTTAAAGATTCTGCATTCGGAGGAGATGAAGAAAAAAGTTACGTTGATTATACCAGAAATCCCCTTTGTTTTTTCCTATGATTATGACCTCAATCTTATGTATGGTGTCTATATGCCATCATGTCTGGGCATTTCCAAAACTTGAACTCGTGATCGCATAACCACTATTAGCTAGCTCCTAAGTTATACTCCAACCCGTGACTGCATAACGACCGTCTACTAGGACCTTTACATACACTTCAACTCATCACCTCAGAACCTGACTTCTATAGGATGAGCTTCTAAGGTAATAGTCCCATCCCAACAGGACATAGGAAATGTGTGCATCTCCGAGCATTTTCACATCCCTAGTAAGTCAAATTTACTTTTAAGATTTCACAGTATTTACCTCAAACCCTAAAATAGAAAAAAATCTTAAACATGTAAAAACCCTAAAAATATAAACATTCAAAACCTTAAAAACTAAAAACCCTAACAAACCAAAAAACTGCAAAATCCCAAAAAACCTAAAAGACCTAAACCTAAAACATCAAAACCTAAAAATACCCAAACTCTAACCTTAACTAACCTAACCCTTAGAAAAGGCCCTAAAGAAAAAAAAATCACCTAATGAGGGAGAAAAGAAAACACGTCCAGTTGGGCACGTTTTCCTGCCGACTGTGCAGAAAACATGTCCAGCTAAACGTGTTTTCACACTCTCTCTCCAAAAACGACCTATTTTCCTAATTAAAAAAAACCTATTTTAAAAATTTATTTTTTTTCAGCATTTTTGGCTAATATTCCATTAAATTTGTTAAGTTAAATTTTACTATTTTGCAAAACCTTATGTGACAAACTTATTATCAAATGTGTATTGTCATATCAACTTGTTTTGTTTTCACATGATACTTGCAAAAGAGCTGCATCATTTTAGTCAAAGGTGAATACAAAAGGGCAAGCAAGGGCTCCCCCAAAGGAAAAAAGAAATTGCTTTTAGTCACTTTATAAATTACAAAATTAGAAGTTTATATATGGTAAAATTGCACTTTATCCATAAAATAAAAATATTTTTATTTAATCCCTTCAAAATTGATGAAATTATAAATTAATACAAGATAATTGATAAAATTTCACTTTGATGTATTAAAAAAGATTAAAATTCAATTCTAGACCCCTTTAAAAATTTCTACATTCACACTTGATTTTTACTTGAAGTATTTAATGACTGATGTTTGAATTAAAATTGTATTAAAAAAAATATAACAACTAAAAATATCAAATTGTTGAATTGAGACTATATCCGTACATGACTAATATCAAAAGTTGACCTAATAAATTAAACTGCTAGCATTTGAGTTGGCACTAAAATTTTTAAAAATAAAAAATAAAAAATGTTAAAATAATTCATAAATCCATGTATTCTTTATAAAATTAAAAATTAATCCTTATACTTTTATTTTTAGGAATTTAACCTGTTTAGTTTTTAAATTTTAAAATTCAATTTCAACTATTTTTATAGAATATGACAAATAAAAACACTAAATCTTAAAAATAAATATATAAAAACATAAAATATATTGATTAAATCCAAAAACATACACAGTAAACAATGTTTACCTTTAAAAAACCAAAATTTATTCTTCCAAATACAATCCTGTTTAAAAACATTCAATTATCCGCCGTCACCAGTCCAGATATCATTCAAACATTAGATCTTTTCCAATAAATATTATTTTTAAGAAATGCCATAAAATAGTCGAGAACTCCATTAATAACTGCAACTTGGGCCAATAAATACCATCTTCTTCTTCATCGCCACAAAGTCAAAACAATCCCTCTTTTGATTTTAATTCTCGTCTACCATTTCTGCTGACCTTATCCCAACACTCCCTCTCCCAAAAAAAAAAGAAAAAAAGAAAACACCAAACACAAATCAATGGAGGATAAGCGACGAACAGCTCGAAACCTCGTAGCTAAACTAAGTTCAGTTTCCGAACGGACCCGAAACGAAGCTTTGGCGGAATTACGACTGATTTCCAGGCAGGACCCGGAAAGCCGACCGTTAATAGCCGACGCCGGCGCCGTTCCTTACCTTTCCGAGACCCTTTACTCTTCTTCTCCGGCAATACAAGAAAACGCCGCCGCTACTTTATTGAACTTGTCTATTACTTCGCGCGATTCTCTCATGTCCACATGGGGTCTCCTCGATGCGTTATCTCACGCTCTGAGCAATTCGGCTTCACAGGGGGCGGTTCAGTCGTGCGCCGCCACGCTTCACAGCATACTAATCGCTAACGAGTCTTCCCGTTCGATAATCGGGTCGAAACGCGATATCCTTTACACGCTGTTGTCGATCATCGGTGATAAACACGCGCCGGCTTGTTCGATTAAGGACGCGTTGAAAGCGTTGTTCGGGATCGCGCTTTACCAGTTGAATCGGGCGAGCTTGGTGGGTCTGGGAGCGGTTCCAGCTTTGGTGTCATTGATAGTTAGGGATGCTAGGAAGGGGATCGTGGAGGATGCGACGGCGGTGCTGGCGCAGATCGCGGGATGCGAAGAGAGCGAAGAAGCAATGAGGAAAGCGGGTGGGTTGAAGGTATTGGGTGATTTGTTGGATGAAAAGACGGCGGCAAGTACAAGAATGAGGGAAAACGCGGTGGCTGCGCTGCTGAACTTGGCCCGGTGCGGCGGCGAACGGGGGAGGAAAGAAGTAAGAGAAATGGGGGTTAAAGTAATGGATGTGATTACAGAGGTGGGTGAGAATGGAAGTCCCAAAGGGAAGGCTAAGGCTGGGGAGTTACTGAAATTTGTTGTTGATGGAAATGAATATGAAAATGAGGTGAGGGAATTAAGGTTGAAATTTAACAGTATGAATGCTTTCATCGATCATTCTATTTGAGTTGTTATAGAATTTATTCATTTCAATTGAAAACCATTTGCAGTTCAAATTTAGGAAAGTCATTGATATCATAAAACACAAGTTGTTGATTGTTGAACCCAGAATCTGCTATCTAACTTCACCACAATATCAACCCTCTCATTCCTACTCACCTTCAATTTCTCCTACTTTTGTTTTCCGCACCACTTTTTACTTTCTTTTCTCCATTTTGTTCCAGTAAAATTTTCGGACTTAATTCAATTACTTTCATTTCTTCCCACCTATTCTTCATCTTCTTTTCTATTTTGTTTTTAGTGTAATCTTATATTTAATTTTGGTAGCAAACTAAGAAACATAAATTCCTCTAATGAAAAATCTTGACTACCCTCATGAATTGTTTACAATATCTTTTCGGGGAAAGTTATCTTAGCATATAAATTAAAGAAACATAAATGCATTTTTTCCCTGTCAACAAAAATAAAGAATATGGATTAAATTACTTTAAAAAAAAAAGGCTGGTTTTAAAAAAAATATATTTGAGTAAATATGTTGAATTTTGAAATATTTATCAAAATAAATTGATTTTGGAGAGAGGGTGAAAACATGTCTTCACTTTCCTACACTGTCCAAGTGAAATTGTGCCTAGCTAAGTATGTTTTCACCCCTCTCTCTCTCTAAAATCGGCCGATCCTCATAAAATTGTAACTCATGGTAGGTGTGAAATAAAAACAATTTCATCTTTTATAAATAAATAAATGGAATGGAATTAATTGAAATTCATAAAATCTTGGGCCTCAGTTTAAATGGCATTTGATTCGAAATTATTCATGATTTTAATAATTTTTGAAAGTTTTTGTTTAGGCTTTAATTCATTGTCCTTATTCTGCAAGAATATGTTCGTTTGGATAAGAATACTTTATTCTTTTATATGTTGTTTAACAGACGTTGAGTCTATAAATAATTTACAAATGCTCAAATAGGGGAATCATTACACGTGGGGATAATACTTTTCCAAACCTCCCAAGTTATTTCATTTTTCCAAATAAAGTTGAATTTCTGCAATTACTAATGTCAAAATTAGTTGCAATTTTCAGAAACAATCTAATAGCTTCGAGCCTTGCCACTGAAGCAAGCGCATGTGAAAGGTATATAGCCCAATTATTCAATAGGAGTAAGAAGTAGAGCTATATAAACATTTTCTTCATAACTTAATCAATGTGAGATATATTCACTTACAACAATCCTTTGCATTACCAATACCATCTACTTGTGTTTATTCTTAAGCCAAAAGCATTGCTTTACTCTTGGTAATGTATATTCTCAAGTTCATTTATCTTGTTTGTGAAGATCCATTTTATTCCTCTCACATTGCAATCTGTTGGTTTTGGAACAGATTGTCACACATCATTTCTATCAAATTGGTTAAGCTCTTCTTGGATGGCTTGGATCCTATTCTTTATTGCTTCTTTGACCTTCTTAGGCTCATAGAAAGATGTGTAGCCTGCAAATCTAATCATATTTCGATAGTTTAGCCTTAAATTTTCTCTAGCCTTTGTTCAAAAGTTTCATGTATTTTAAAGAATTACACATATTTCACATCCTTTAGATATACCTATTAAATGATGTTTATATACTGTTAGTTGACTATAAGCTTATAAGAGCCAAGATAAGAGCAAGGGCACATGCGCACAAGAGTTGAGCATAATAGCTTAATTTAGTTCAAATGGGTCAATTTCCCCTTGCATGTGATATAAGGCCCCAATTTGGTTTTGCTTTATCAAATATTTTCTATTTTTGGTATGCATAATATCGTGTGTTTACTTTAACTGTTGTCTTGTGACACATATCCCAATAATTTCAATATTCTTATTGTTCGAGATTCCCACACATCAATAAAAGAGGTAAGAGTACACATTTATGAAAGACTAAAATAAGTTTAATTTTAGAAAAATAAAATATTGATAGCATATAAAGTTTT
>CM025255.1:34742953-34755266 GCA_013677275.1 Gossypium schwendimanii
TTTTTTTTTTAGGAATTAAAGTTCTTCAGACAAGTAATAGTTTATTCTTAACCCAATCCAAGTATATACTTAATTTGTTAACTGAAACAAATATGCAAGATAATAAATGTGTGCCCTCCCCAATTGCCTCACCGCAACAATTAAATTTTTCTCAGTTTATGCACTCTCCTACAAAACTCACCGGAAAGCAATCAAACGAATCCTTTGATACTTGAAAAACACTATAAATTATGGCATATGAATCAATTGCCAATTTTAAATCATTCTTAGCATATATGCAGATGAAGATTGGGATAGGGACCCAACAGATCGTGTTTCCACCATTGGATATATTCTCTTCCTTGGGCACACTCTTATTAGCTGATCGTCGAAAAAACAACCAACTATAGCTAGGTCCTCTATTGAAGTTGAATATAGGGTTGTTGCTACCACTGCTACTAAAACACTTTGGGTGTTTTTATCTTTTGCAAGAACTTCAAGTCCCTCTTTCTCGTACTCCGCATATTAACTTGGTGGGTTATTTGTAAGGATGAGAATTAAATGAGGAGTGAGCTATAACGCTTAGTGTGCGTTCCATCACAAGAAAATCAGTGCAAATGAAGGAACCAAGCATATAACAACAATATTCAATACAGTAACAATCATATAGTATAGCAGTAATTGACAAAACATTCGAGGATGCTTATGTGTGCCAATGTAATGCAATTCAATTTAACAGTAAAGAGAAGTCATATCCTACCGCTAGACTCCACTGTATGACTTTCCCCAGAACTCTTATATCTTGAACACTCTTGTTTGTGGATGAACCACAAGTGTTGTAGGTTAATACGCTACCAGTTGTTGTGAATACACGATGGGTTTGTAGATAAAATGTAACACCTTAGATTTCAAGGTTAGAAGTTTTGAGATTTGTAGTTGGGGGCAGTGGCTAGGTCGAACAATTGGGTTGGTTTCCACGTTTTAGTGTAAGAATGGGTCTGCTAGTCTGGTTGTTGGTTGTTGGTTATGTGTTGGTGTACCTTTGGGTTTTGGGTTTGAATCCTCATGTGTGTATTTAGATTAATTATTATTTAATTCTTTTTATCTTAAATTTTTTTTAAGTTTGAGGTATTAATTTATCACTTTTATTTTTTTTCTTTTGGGATGAAAAAAAACTCAACTAACGCACGTTCCCCATTTTTGAGTTTTCTATAAACCTTATTTTTTTTGTACTTTCTTCTTTCTTCCCCAAAAGAAATCATTTTCTTTGAATTCTTTGCTTCATCCGTTAATTGTTGTTTTTCAAGGGAGTTTTTCTATGTATATTCAATTTTTCAGAAGTGAAAGAGGTAGGTTTCGTTATTGGCTTTAGATAAAATTCTTTTCGTTTTCTTTTTACTGTTAAACTGAAGTTTTTATAAATTGGTATGTTAAACTAAGGTTTCTGAATCGGCTTGGTGGAGCAAGTCGAACAATTCTGGGTGCTCTTTTTTTGTTTAAGGTGTGTGTTCTGAAACTATTTAACTTGGAATCAAATTGTTGTGGAATTCGGTAAATTTATGTGTGTTTCGGTGACTGCATGACCGTAATGTTGTACAGCTGTTAAATTGCATAAAAATTGATTAATTATGGTGTGTTTTTAAACTAATAGAGGTTAAGGATCATTTGATGTCAAAATTCATGTGTTTCTAGGCTGTTTTAGGGTGGTTTCATGACCACACGAGTGGTCACACGGGCGTGTGCCGCACACGGGTGGTCCATACGGTCGTGTGGCTAATTTAGGGATTTTTAGTCGATTTTCACATGGGCATGTGAGGCTTCCACACGGTCATGTCTGCCCTTCACTTGTTTCTAATACAAATGGGTAGAGAGTTACACGGGCTGTCTACACAGACATGTTCCTAGGTCACATGGGGATGTGTCATAGTCACACAACGATGTGCCTCATTTCACACGGGCGTGTGGCCCTGCTTCACAAATAATTGTTCTATGTCAGATTTTTGACCTGATCATGAGTCTATGTGTTCTGACCATAGGGTAGGCATCAGTAAGGGTAGTCGTGACTTTTTTTGGCTCAGACATATGTGTTATATGTAATCGTTTCACTAGTTTAATGATTTGTTGTGTGCAACTCTAATTCTGTTTGATTATCTGTTTGTTATTTCTGTAAGTCTGTTTGCATACATGCATTTGCATAAAGTTTTTGGGATTGGTTAAGAAGAGAAGGAAGTCTGATTTGATTCGACAGTTCCAAGTGCATTACATCTGTACAGTGGTTTACCGCATAGTATGATACATATGTCAACTCACCTACATATTGTCATTTACGTGGCTTAGTTCCATATATGTGGTGTGTAGGGTTGGATGGGATTTTCAAGGTCCTATGTGGTGTGCATGGTTGGTTGGGCTACCTTTAGCTCATTTGTGGTGTGAATGGGGCTCGAAGTGGTGTTCGGTTGGTGGGGTGGGTTTTTTTAAAAAAATATATTTTGCATTTGTACATACTTTTGGTTGTGTGAGCATCTAATTCTTTGAAAGATATGTTCACAATGATATGATGTGCATTATTTGATAGTATGGTTGGGACGTTAGTTCCGTGTTTACATTCTAGATTTGTAAGAGCTTTGTAAGTACGTTTCGCTATTGAACTGCTAATTGAAATTCTATTTTTTAAATTTGTCTTTTGTTACATTTCGAACTCCCGCTAAGCTTGTGTAGCTCACCCCCTTCGTTTCCCTCTTTTAGGTACTCTCCTTTGCTGTAGCTGGACACGGCATGCCAGAGGTCTCGAATAGCCACGTTTTAAATAAGCTAATAAATTATTTCTCTAGTTCTGAGTTTTGATAAATGGTTTTGGACTGTAAGATTTTATAAGAACTATGGTTTAAGTTTTGTTTTGGGATTTTTTGAAAATTTTATTTTGGACTGTTTTCTTAAATTACGAACTTATGCTCATGAATATTTTAAACATAACTTAAATTTTTTGATTGAAATTTGGATGATTAGTCGATCTAGTTCGCGATTAGCAAATTGGGTTCATAGTGAAATTTGAACGAATCATTTTGTAAAATGGTTTCTAGATCACTTCGGTGATCAATGTGACCTCCGAGATTCGAACTAAACTTCTAGGCCGGGTTTTGGGGCGTTACATAAAGGCTACCATTAAAAGTTATGGATAAACCACCATTTTTTATAAGTTTATACGCTACCAGTAGTGGTGAATGCGCAACGGGTTTGCAGATAAAAGCTATTAGTAAAACTTGTGGATAAACCACCAGTATTTGCAGAGAATCTGCCAATACTTCCTCATTTCAAAGCGTTCCAACCCATGCAATGCAGTATGACATGCATGTATACAGTATAGAAATAGTGGATATGTTCATCATGTAGTTAGGTCAACAGTAGCACTAGACATATATGTCACGTATTTAGTTTATTAGTACAGTAAGCATGTTGTTCATATAATTAGTAATTCAATGATACAAGTAACAGTAGCAATTTATCAACATTTCAATCATAGAAGGCATGTACTAGTTACATCTCATGCACATATAGCAATAATCTAATCAATCAAATCATGGATTCCACATTATTCATAATATCATAGACTTAATTGAAAGAGTTAAAATACTAAAAACAGTTCAATGATCATACAGGGACTAAATTGAACAATTTACAAAAATTCTAGGGAAAATTGTGAAACAGGGGCACATGATGTGTGCAATGCCTTAAGCCATGTGGAAGGGTTACACGGTCTTGTGGCTAGGTCGTGTAATAGACTGTGGTCATGTGGAACAAGCAAAATTAAGCTACAGGGGAGACACGATCATGTGGTAGGCCGTATAGAGAGGTATTGGCCGTGTGTAAATTGAATCCTTAGGGTTTTAAGGGGCACATGCGATGTGAGGGGTCGTGTGGCATTATTTTAAGACATGGTTCACCTCGGTTCGCATGTAACATAACACAAACCTTTCACTAGGATCTCGAATGACGTCCTTTATGTTCAAATCTAATCCGAGGTTCCTAAATCGAGTCCTTCAAACAACATTTATGCAAGAATTAATGATGGATTCCAAGATAAACCTAGATTGTCAAAAGATTCAATAATAAATCGAGAAAATATCGTTTATAATTTCACAAGATTCGAGATCAAACATCGGGATTGAGACGTACTTATCGATTCTTGGCAACGATCAAAGAATGTTTCTACTAGCGAGTACAAATTCGGTTGAGAAACGAGTTAAAATTGGGAATTGATTTTGATTCGGGAGTAAAAAAAATAAACTTCAACAATGGGGAAATATTAGTTTACAAAAAAAGAAGATGAAGAAGGAAAGGGGGAAGAAATAGGGAGAGAAGAGAAAATTTTCAGTTTAATTTAGAAAAAAACTATAGTTCAATTGTGATTAGGAAAAGGCTTTAGGGTTTTCAAAATTTGAGGGGGCTGGATGGCAATTTACTCCTGCTGTCGAAAATAAAAGAGAAATAGAAGGGAATGGTGTAGCTTGATCTTAGGCGTACAAGGGATAAGTGTAAGGGCTTAACCATTAGGCTGTTGCCCATTTATTATTAAGTTTCTACTCAAAATAATGTATATTCTAATATGGTTTTCTCCCTAGGTTGCTGAAAATAAAAAGAAACGAAATGAGAGAGGAGTGGATAGAACCTAAGACCTCTAGGGAGTGCACTAACTACTTAACCATCAAGATTAAGTCATTTATTGGTTATTTATTTGAATTAACACTATATATTTTAGGGTGTTACAATTCTCCAGTCCTTAAAGAAATTTTATCCTCGAAATTTACCTGTTCAAACATATGGGGATATTGCTGATGAATTACATTATCTAGTTCCCATGTGGCCTCCTCGATGCCATGGTTCTTTCACAGAATCTTAACAAATGGGACCTGCTTCCTTCTTATAATCTTTACTTCACGATCTAAAATTTGCATAGGTTCCTCCTTAAAGAACAGGTCCGATCGCATTGTAATCTCTTTGATTGGAATAATGTGAGAAAAGTCAGATCGGTATCGTCTCAACATGGAGACATGAAAAACGTCGTGAATTCGATCTAGTTAAGGAGCTAATTCTATTTGGCATGCCATTGGTCCATCTCTTTTAAGAATTTAGAAGGGTCCTAAAATTTTGGACTTCACTTACTTTTTCAATCGAACCTCAACATTTTCCTCCATGGGAACATTTTTAGGAAGACTTGATCGCCGATACTGTACTCAATGTCCTTCCTTTTTAAATCTGTATATGGCTTTTCCCTATCTAAACCTGCTTTTAGTCTATCCTAAATCAATTTGATTTCCCCTCCAACTCTTGCACTAACTCGGGACCTAAAACTTTCCATTCACCCAGTTTGTGTTAAATCCAGTGCCCTAAGTGTAGTATTTTCGTCAATACAATTGCAATTTTTTCGAACAGATTGGTTAATAAAATAACTTCATTGATTAAATTAATAGAATTTGTATGGTTTTCCTCACATGGTTTTTGCACATAAAGCAAAATAGAAGCAAATGTTGCTCATTGGTTGTCTAATTGTTTAACTAATACTAAGCGGTATTACGTGGTCGGATCACAGTACGAAAAAATAGCTTGTATTAGTAGATGAACCTAAACATGCCCTTAGTCCAATAAGAAATGAAAAAATCAATTGAAAGACTAATATGTCGACTATCAAGTCTAGTTAGGGAGATGCATTGTCTTGGGCATCAGAGTGATTAACTTCTAGAAGATTAAGACATAGATGTGACTGACTAGATTGACAGTACATTTGACAGAACCCAAGTAGAATAGATCCTGAATCCATTTATGGGTTTATTCACTTGTGGCATTCATAGTGTGACATACCTAAATCTTGAGTGGATGACATACTATGTATGCATGACTCGTACACTTTGCTGTAAGTAAAAGTCTTAGTTCAAATAGATAAGGAACCGAAAGCTGGTGTATTAGATGTACAACTTTTTTAGTATGTAGTGTCATTCACAATAGTGGAGTTCATAGCCCAAAACATGGATAAATGATATCCTCTCATTGGAATTACATGGTTGATGAAAAGTAAACGTGGCCACAAGTCGTCTGCCTTTGTGATGGATGACTTGATCACTATTTGATAGTGATTGGCTTTTCATGAAGGGAGATGTAATGGTTATCATGAGATAAAATATGATCATATTGGAAGAGGGATATTATCCCAATGAGATCAAGGATATCCTATGAGGGTAACATACTTATGATAAGGTAATTGGACAAGCATGCGTGGTTACTTTCATAATGGTATGTCGTTAGGGAGAGCTCAGTCACGACACTGTAGTGCAATGACTTTATGACTAAATGAGTATATAATTAATAGGTGAAAATTCATAACTTAATTATAAATAATTTAACCCTCAACTAAATATGTCCAATTAGTCCCTCTGCTAGCTCATTAAAACCAGAAATGAATTGCGTGTTTGAATAGAAAATAGAATGAATAGAAAAAAAGAAATGGGAAACATTCAAGAATGATTATGGTTTTCTCCGAAATAGAGAAACGGAATCATTTGGAAATGAAAGTAGGTTTCCAAAAATAAAAATAAAAATAAAAATGGGAATTTGCAATCTTATATAGGATTACTTAAAAAATGGTGGAAGAATGAGTTTATGTTTTTGGATTGTTTTGAAGCTCGAAAAGAAAAATAAATCATTTGGTCATAGTGAACATGTTAAGTTGTGAAAAATTGAACGAATTTTCTCAAAATTTTACTGGGGGTAAAATCGTTAAAATTTGTCTAAGATAAAATTAGGATTAGAAAAAATATTTAATATGTAAATATTAGATTTTATTTTGGGAAATAAAAAAAATTAAATTGGGTTGGATCATATTACAGAGTATTGGGTCAAAATGGCCCAGGAAGTACTCATAATTGGACCCAATATGAGTGAGAGCCAAAATCACTGATGTAAGGAGGTGGGATGGCAAAACCCAAGTATCATTAACTAGGGTTGTCTCCCATTATATCCTAGATAAACTAGGATATCAGATATAGATAAACTAGGATATCATTTTTCTAATGGAAATAAACTTTTACAATTTTACAAAGGTTCTACCTTCTCTTCCTATAAATAGATGGCATCGGTAGAGTTATGTAGACAACTTTGAGAGATTCTTATTTTGTCGAAAAATAGATAAAATTTATTCTCAATTGTTACATATATGTTTTTCCATAATAATGATTCTACTGGTTTTTATTAAAGAATAGAGAATTTTTGTTTTCACACAAAGGAGAGAAAACTTTTTTCTAGTTCCGTGTTTCAATTCAATTGGTTCAAGCCCACACTCAAAGCAATTCGTGGTACGAGAATAGTGGAGAAGATCGTTTGGTTGAAATCTGAAAAACATCAAGGATCCACTTAATCCAAAAACAAAAGTATGATTTCGATTGAAGGTTTTTTCCTATAAATATTACAAACCGAGACGGTTTTCAAAATTTTTATTTTCCACTGTGCAAGAAAACCATTTTCAAACTAATTTTTTTCTAACAGTTCAGTCCAACACAATAGTGTTCAGCATTTACGACCATACAATGCCTCATAAGGTGCTATTTAGATACTCTTCTGGATGCTATTATTGTAGGAAAATTTGGCTAGAGGAAAATGTTCTTCCCAACTGCCTCAGTATTCGATAATGCAACCTATTAACATATCTTCCAATATTTCTATAACCGGTTCTAATTACCCTTTAGACTATGGATGAAAGGCAGTGCTAAGGTTCAAACAAGTACCTAGTGACTCTTAGAGCTTCTTCCAGAATCAAGATGTAAAATGAGGACCTCGATCGAAAATAATTGATATGGGCACCCCATGCAACCTCACCATCTCCAAAATATATAACTTAGCCAACTTTTGCAATAAGTAATCTTTATGGATAGTTAAGAAGTGTGCCGACTTAGTTAATTAGTCTACTATCACCCAAACCGAATCTTTTTTAGTGGGTGTTAATGGTAACGTACTAAAAAAGTCCATCGTTATTCATTCCCACTTCCACTGAGGTATTTTGATAGGTTGTAGCAACCTAGAAGAGAGATAATGTTCAAATTTCACTTATTGACATGTTAGGCACTTAGCCACAAATTCTATCACATCACATTTCAGCCCAGGCAACCAATACAGTTCCTTTACATCTTAATACATCTTGTTTTCCTCTGGGGTGCATGGCATAAGGGCTAGCATGCGCTTCTTGAAGCATGGATTGTTTTAGGTGCACGTCGTTGGGTACACAATATCTTCTGCGGTAGCACAAAATTCCCTCGTCATTGAACCCATAATCCTTATTTTTTCCATCTTCCACCTTCTTAATCCATGGCAATAAAAATACATTTAAACGATGTTTAGCTTTGATCTCATAGACTAAGGTGAGTTTCACTTGTAGCTCGGTTAGCAAGCCTCCATCATCCATTAAACTTAGCCTAGAAAATATTATTCTTAAATCGATCATTTGTTTTCTACTTAGAGTGTCTGCTACAACATTGATTTTTTGGGTGATATTCAATTACACAATCAAAATCTTTTAACAGTTCTAACCACCTTCGTTACCTCAGGTTCGACTCTTTTTAGGTGAGAAGGTATTTAAGACTTTTATAATTAGTATAGATATAACACTTTTAACCATACAAGTAGTGCCTCCAAATTTTAAATGCAAAAACGACTACAACCAACTCTAACTTATGAGTTGGGTAGTTGCACTCATGTTGTTTCAATTGCTTCGATGCATAGGCAACCACTTGACCTCCTTGCAACAACACGCATCCAAGGCCGGTATAAGACACATCACTGTACACCACATACTATTTTCTCGATTCAGACTGAATTATCATGGGAGCTTGGGTCAACACGACTTTTAGCTATTCAAAGCTAGATTGTTGCTCATTCATCCACCTAAATGGGACATCCTTCCTTAAGAACTTGGTTAGGGGTGCAACTATTAAAAAAAATCTTTAACAAATCTACGATAATACCCAGCTAAACCAAGGAAACTTCGAATTTCAAAAACATTTTTGGGTTGTTTCCATTCAAGGATGGCCTCTATCTTCTTCGAATTTACTCGAATTCCCTCTGGGGATACCACATGTCCTAAAAACATGACTTCCTTAAGCTAGAATTCACATTTACTCAATTTGGCATACAACTTCTTTTCTCGAAGGATTTGTTGAACCTTTCTAATGTGCTCATCATGTTCAGGTTCGGTTTTGGAGTAGACTAAGATGTTATTGATGAATACAATGACGAATTGATCAAGGAAGGTTTGGAAAACTCGATTCATTAGATTCATGAAGACAACAGGAACTAAATGACATTACAAGGAATTCATAATGGCCATATCGGGTTCTAAATGCAATTTTAGGCACATCTGCCTCCTTTACCTTTAGTTGATAATACAGCGACCTTAGATTTATCTTTAAAAACACTGTTGCACTTCAAAATTGGTTGAACAAGTCATTGATTCTAGGTAGAGGATATTTGTTTTTGGCAGTCAGTTTGTTTAACTGCTGATGATCTATGCAAAGCCTTCGGGAACCATATTTTTTTCACAAACAAGACCGATGCTCCCTACGGAGAAACACTGGGTCTAATAAATTCAGGATCCAAAAGCTCATAAAGTTGGATTTTTAGCTCTTGTAGCTCCTTAGGAGTCATGCGGTATGGAGAAATGGACACGATAGCAATCCGATTCCAAATTCTACCTCGTGATCTGGAGGTAACCCTAGCAACACCTCGAGAAACACATCTAGAAATTTCCTAATCGTTCGGATGCTATCTATGGTAGAACTATTTGCATTATCAACCATTACATAGTCTAAGTAAGTCTCGCACCCTTTTTAAACCAATTTCTCGGCGACCAAAGAAGAAATTACATTGGATAAATAATCTCGCTCTCTAACCATAACAATTTCAATACCCTTCATCATTTTCAAGGTTACTCTCTTAGAGGCACAATTTAGGCTAACTTGATGTTCCACTAACCAATCCATACCTATAATTAAATCAAACTCCCCAAAAGGTAACTCCATAATATCCGCTAGAAACACTACCCTTTGAACCTCCAATGGACATCTACAATAGATTTTATTTACAAGAACTGATTGTCCTAAGGGGCTTACTACAGTAACATCAATAATATTTTCCTCTACCCCCATGCCCAATTTATCAGGCATATTACAATATACATATGAGTGGGTTGATCCTATGTTAACTAAGGCAAATCATGAAACTTAATGGATGGTAAAAATTCCTATGATAATGTAACAACTTGTTTTCCAATCATGTCAGAAACAGTGGTTTTGGGACCACAATTTCAATGTGTTAGTCTATAAATATTAATTATTTTATATGTATGAGCTCATTAGTGTCATATTAAAATTTGGTTTGGAAATTTGGACATTTTGTTAGTTAATTAAAGAAAAAGGATTAAATGGTAAAATTGCAAAAGTCATTTGTTATTAGTGTTTAGTGCCAATTGGGTATTTAAATAAAATAGGATGGTTTAATATGGCAGTTAAGTCATTTCATTATTTAGTGGATGGTTTAAGTTTAATAAATTAAGTTATTTTGTAGTAAAGTTATTAATAAAAAATCTTAAAGTAATAAAATAAGAAAAACAAAAAGGTTTACGTGATCATCTTCTTCAATTCTTTCAAACCATAGTCGAAACACCTTTTTTATTGACCTTGGGAGCTTCAGCCTTGCATACCCTTGCATATAAGTATTTTCTTGACATGTTTTTCATGAATTTTGTATTTTTGTGATTGTTGTCTTAATATTTAGCTAAATCATGAGTTAAATTGTGAAACCGTCAAATGTTTAGAAATTTGCCATTGATGATTTTCAATTTTTTTTATGTTTGTCGAAACCTTTTTTGAATCAACTTTTTATTTTAAAACGAAAATAGAGTCACCACCAATCCTTTTTATTTAGGTGTGATTGGATCACCTCAAAACTTGGTCATTTTAATAAAATGTTAGATTTATTAAAACGATAATTTTCGGTCTACAAAATCCAAAAAATGGGTTCGGGAGTCGATTACGTATGGAGAAGGGTTAGCACCCTCATAACACCCAAAATTGGTACCTAATTGATTACTTAATATCTTGATGTCACAAATTGAAAATTTGAAGAGAATTTAAAATACCGTCCCTCTTTCAGTAATGTTATCTAATTAAGATTCACTAAACTAAATTTTATGGAAAAATGGCTTTATTTTGAGTTAATTGGGAAGGAAAGATCATGCACCGTAAGTTAGAAAACGATCCCTCAAATTTTCGAAAAACCAGAATAGTCGCCATTTGGTCCTCACCTAAATCTTTTTTTTTTTTGTTATTTTAAATAGGATATTCGATTACTTTGGTTCTAGTAAGATGTCATACTTCGTAAGTTAGGAGCAATACTTCTACAAATTCCAAAAACAATGAATATTGCCTCGGTTTTGAATATTTTATATGCATTAGATAAAATGAGTGTAACTTTTAAAATGATATTCATTTAGTTTATTTGAGCATAATGTAAAAATGAATAAATATATTTTAACAAGATGGCATGGCGATTAGCAAAATGCAATACATAGTGGCGAGTAAAAAATGATGATATTAACATGGTAGGTGAATAAATAAATAAATGAATAAATAAATAAAAGAAAAAAAAGAAAAATGCCATGCTAATTAGTGATGATAATGCAAATATAATAAAAGTAAAAACACCAATTTGTGGCAATAACAACGATATTGCATCATGATTACTACCATAATATTAATATAAACTATAGAAATAACAATAATAAAAGGGATAAAATAAAAATGCATAATAAATAAAAAATAAATAACAAGGATTTTAAATGTTAAAATGAAAGATATAGTAAGTAAATAAGCAACATTAAACAAATGAGGGATTAAATCAAAATTTAAATGACATTTAAGGTATGTATTGCAAAAGAAATAAATAAGTGGGTAAATAAAGAGAAAAGAAATAAAAGGCTAAATCGAAAATATAACAAAATTAAAAGTCTAAATCATAAAAAAAAGGAAATAAAAGGATTAAATTAAAATAGGATAAAATATACAGGGGCTCTGTTGACACCATTTTTATTTTGAAAAACGGAGTCGACTTGAATTTTGAAAAAAAAATGAAAATGGGAGTTGCCACTGATCCTTTTTATTTAGCTGTGATCGGGTCACCTCAAAAAGTGGTTATTTTTCATAAGCAATTTGACTTTATTAAAACAACCATTTTGGTCCACGAAATTCAGAAAAATGGGTTCGGGAGTCGGTTACGTACGAGGAAGGATTAGCACCCT
>CM025255.1:34879024-34889294 GCA_013677275.1 Gossypium schwendimanii
CATGGAAACGTGTCTTATGATTGTAGACAATTTTCATTGCGCCCTTTGCTTGATCAAAGTTTAGCTTTGGCTACCAATTTTTATTACGCGCATTTGCTAGTAATTTTCAGCCTCCTACTCTTGGGTAATCTTGCTTTTAATCACTTTTTCTGTTAGCTCGTCTACTTCTCGATGCTGCATAGAGGTAATTATATATTGAACTTTGTTTTAGCTTATATTAATTATCATTTTCTTTTTCGACCAAAAAAATTTAAGAAGAAATAAAAATATTGATCTTAAAAAACCACAAGGTATTTTATTGAAACGAGATTTATCAAAAATCATTTTAATTAAGTTTTACTGGACACTTATTTATAATATCTTCTTTCAAAAAGAACTTTTTTTTTAAAAGTCGATTGAGTATTAGCTCAATAAAATGTTAGGTTTATTAAAATTATTTTCGGTCTACAAAAATTCGAAAAACAGGTTCAGGCGTCGGTTACGTATGAGGAAGGATTAACACCCTCATAACGCCCAAAATTGGTACCTAATTGATTAATTGATGTCTTAGTGTCGAGAATTAAAAATTTGAAGAGAATTTAAAACACGATCCCTCTTTGCATAATGTTATTTGATTAAAATATCACTCAACTAAATTAAATTTTATGGAAAAGGGCCTTATTTCGAGTTAATAGAGAAGGAAATATCATACCCGTAAGTTAGGACACAATCCCTCAAATTCTCGAAAACCAGAATAATCGTCATTTGATCGTTACCTAAATCTTGTTTTTTATTTTATTTTAAATAGGATATTCGATTATTTCGATTCTAAAAAGATGTCATACTCCGTAAGTTAGGAGCACGACTTCCTCAAATCCCAAAAATAATGAACATTGCCTTGGTTTTAAGTATTTTTTATACGTTAGATAAAATGAGGGTAACCCCTTTTTAAAACGATATGCATTCAAAAAAATCGGATGAATATGTTGTAATATGACACGTGAAATGATGATAGCAAAATAAAACGAGATAGCCATGTAGGTAAAAATGAAAGGACGATATTGGGGTAATAAATAAAAAGATAAATTAAATTAAATTAAATTAAAACATATTAATAAATGACGATAATAATGCAACTATAATAGTAATGAGAATATCAATTTATAATAATAATAGCACTAATCATATCATAATTATTATCATAATAATATGAATAAATAAAATAATGATAATAATAACAAAGGTAAAATAAAAATAAAATGTATAAATGAAAGTAAATATAAATAACATAAATTTAAGTGTTAAAATAAATGACATAGTAAATAAAGAGGCAAAATTAACCAATTGAGGGATTAAATTGAAATTTAAGTGAAAATTAAATTATAAATCACAAAATAAATAAAGAAAAGGGAAAATAAAGGACTAAATTGAAAGTCTAGTGAAATTTGATGTTTGAATTAAAAAAAGGACATACAGAACTAAAGTAAAATGCGATGCAAAAGTTCAAGGAATCCGAGGACAATTAATCCAAAAAAGTACACGCATCATTCCCCAAGGGGTCAGTGGTCTAAGGATCAAACTGCAAACGAATCCAAATTGAGTGGCATAATTTCTAAAAAGAAGAAATAGTGAAATTAGGACCATATTTAAAAAACTTAAAAGGCAAAAGGACTAGGGCCATAAATAAACTATTTCCACGAAAATGCACGAATCCCAAGGGATCCGAATTTGGTTGGCGGGTCAGGCCTGAAACGAAGCCATTTTGGCGTCTGAAAGTTAAGCCCAAAATGACGTTGTTTTATAGGGCTATATAAATAAAAAGAAATGTTTAAAAATTCATTTGTTTATGTCTTTAAAAAATAAACATTCCCTTCCATTTTTTTTTCTCTGAAGTCTTCCTTAGGTCGGTCATAGGAGCCGTTGTAGCTCCGCCGTATCCACCGGTCATTGGCGACGGCGACCGCCGCCTTCGATGACCGAAAAAATTCCAAAACACCCCATTTGACTCCCCTTTTTGCATAAAACTCTAATTCGGAGTCGAAATTGCCAGAACTATAGACAAAACTCCAAAAAAAAAGAGAAAAACTTTCGGTTTTCTTCTCTCCAACGAAGCCTTCAACGAATCCTTATGGATTCAGAAGTCCTTCGCATCGGGGAAGATTGTGTTTTCTCGGAGACGAAGTCCTCACCCACCCACGATGGCGGAAGATGAAGCGTCAAGTAAAAATCTAAACTTTTTATTTTATTTTTTTTCGAAATAAAAAAAAGGCAAAATAAATGAACCACCTTTGTTTTGTTAAGAAACTTTGTTGCTTTCTCCATTTTTGTATTCAAATTTTTTTGAATCTATTCGATTGTCTCTAAAAAACATTACATGGTTGTTATGGCTTTAATAGCCGAATGTGTTACATTAGGCTATTATTTTTCATTTTCTTTTTTGCTGTTCTTTGCGTGTTGCATTTCTGTCCTTGTTTTTTTTTCTTTTTGCAGGCATCCATGGTCAATGGCAACGATGGGAGTCGCACCTTTGCTATTTTGGTGCAACGGCGGCAGAGAAGGCGTCAAGCCTCGGGCAACGCATCTGCTGACGTGGCTAGGAGCAGCGACACATAGGGGTCTAGGATTTTTTTATTTTCTGAAAAAAGTTTAGGTCTTGGGCTTTGATTTTTAGGGTTTTTGTATTTGGGCCATTTTTTTTTGTAAATAGACTTTGTTTTTTAGTTTTTGTTTGAGCCGAACGAAATTGGGCCATTACAGTCTACATTTTAAAAATAATAAAATAAACTTAGATTCAAAATCTATTTACACATGAGAAAATATTTACTGCTCTTGTAACATATCCAAAATTGAACTTTATTAAGTACATGTCTTAAATTCAAAAAATTAAAATTTTAAATCTTGGTGGAGTAAATCGAATTTATAAAACAAAATAATATATTTTCTCTTACCATTCAGCTTAATCAATGAGATACGAAAAAATATTTTATTCTTAAAACAATAATTTTAATTTATTCGATTTTGAGAATAATATTCACTAATCATACATATGCATACATGACATTATCTCGATACACGTATGTATATGCAAATGATTATCTATACAAATACAAATACTACATATGCATATATTCATCTAACATTACATACTGACAAAAGTACGTAACTACGTATCTACATGACGTACTTAATATATCTATCCTAATATACATGCACGTTACTTAATAAATGTATACATACTATCATCATCTAATCGTCCCATACAAATAGAAAAATAATGAAATCGTCACTAAGTACAGTTATACTTAAAAAATATATTTTGGCAGAATTATATATAAATTCAATGAATGGGAAGTAAAAATCACAAATAACAACATGCAATCAAATATTTATGGATAATCCAAAAAATTTGCATCAAATGAAATTAAGTTCATATCTTTCATTAAAAAGGCAATCGTATTTCAATTTTGAAGACATGTTTGTTCACCAAAAGAAATCATGATACAATGAACAAAGAAAAACAAATGATGATAGAAAGGTTCAAAGTACATACGATTCTAGAAATCCTAATTTGAAGATATTTAGTCACGCTTTCATTGTCAAAATATATACTAATAACATATAAAACAAAGTCAAAAGATAACAAATCATGATTCAAACATGTGTATATGATACCCATTAAAGCTTTCTTTTCTCTTTTCCTTTTGTATTTTTCTTTAACTTTCTTTCTTTCTTTTTCCCGGAACAAGATTAGTGACTAATTCTCCGTGTTCTATAGACCCATTAAGGGGGTAGACGCTGATCATGAGTTTTAAAGCTACCTCATACTTATGGCGAGGTTCGAACCTCTGGGTAAGGTAGGAGAGAGACCCTTATCATCTTACCTAACCTCATGGTTAAGGAAAGTATATATTTATTTCTTGTTTGGATGGTTAAAATTTTGAGTTAATTGCATCATACATCTCTAAAATATACGTTTCATTTTTAATTGATCCTCAAACTTTAAAACATTCTAATTAGATCTTCAAACTATCAATGTTATATCAACAAGATCATTCCATTACTAAAATAGTTAAATTAATCATTAAATGATTTGTCAAATCTTATGTGATAATTTAAAATGAAAAACCTAAGAAAGATTGAAGCTTTTACAAAGCCTTTATCATTCATTCTCTTTTTTTCAATTTTACTTTATTTTTAATTTTAACTTTTAAAAGTTATGCAGTAACATTATACTTTTTTTTTAAATCATTTTAAATTATGTTAAACAAAAGATTTGGCGTGACATATGATCAAATTAATAATTTTAATAATAGAACCTAATTGATATAACATTGATAGTTTGGGATGTAATTACAATGTTTTAAAGTTTGTGGACCAATTTAAAATGAAAGTCATAGTTTATAAAGGAAATTATTTTTTTAGCAAAAGAAATTATTTTTTAAAAATTTATCTGTTAGGTTCTAAAAAAATGATTTTTATAAAGGAAATGATTTTTTTTAAGCAAAAGAAATTCCATTAATAGGGATAACAATAACAAAAGGAAAAAAAGTAGAATATCTAAACTCAAGTCAACAAGCATACCCAATACACCGAGCCTAACTCCCCTCGTATTCACTCAAAATAAAAGAATAATCAGAGATTAAAATAGCATAAATAGAAAAAGGACAACTAACAAATTCAAAGTAGTTCACATGAGATAAAGTTGCCCTCGCCAAAGAGTGAGCTATTTTATTAGCATATCTACAAGTCCAATTGTTGCAAGATCACTAGATGTAACACCCCTTGCCTGACCCAATTGTCGGGTCCAAGCTACAGGAGCATAAATCAAACTTATAAAAAACCATGAACCTATTTTGAATAAATAAGATTCATGCTCTACTTCTTACTATTGATTATCTTGAATTTGAACAGACACTAGATACACTCAATATAAAATTATTAGCAACTGAAAAAGAACTCTCTTTATTGACATTGGCAGAAGATGAACAGGGAAATATCGATTTCAAAGATCGAGTCAAAATTTTGAGATTTTTATTCAATATAGTTAACTAATCCCAGCAATCAAACAATTAGAAAAAAAAATCTATTGGAATAAAAGAAATAAGTGAAAAAGTTCCACATTCGTTGTCGAAGCAAGTAGAATCAATCGGCCAACATATAATCATTTACACATGTAATCAGGATTTAATCACATTCAAAATCATGTTAAACAATCAATTTCAAGTATTAATTGAACTTACGAGAGCTCTTTTGTCAATCCGAACTTAAAATAGGACCAAATTACAAAATTTTAAAAGTTCAAGACTGACGTCGTGACGTCACCTCTTCCATGTCGTGATGTCACCAAATAGTATGTCACGTTATGACATCAGGCCACTCAATGTTGCGACATGACTCACTATCGATCTGTAACACCCCGACCCGTCACCTTCGCTAGATTAGGGTTACAGAGTATTACCATACAATCAGGAAACATTTATCAATATAACATCAAAATAAATAAATGACATTCAAACATATCAATCATAAGCATTATGTCCCTAAATCGAGCTTTTGAAGCCCTAAAAATAGCTTTGAAGAAATTTAGGACTAAATTGAAACAAAATAGAAGTTTTAAGAAAAATTTGTAAAAAATGGAAAACAATGGTCACACAGTCGTGTGGCCAGGCCATGTGAAAACACCCTAGGCCATGTAAAATTCAATCTAGGGACACACAACCGTGTTCCAACCCGTGTCCTCACCCGTGTAACTCACTGAGTTTCTCCACACGTCCGTATGCCAGGCCGTGTGTTAAGCCATTTAACTCTCTGAGTTGCCACACATGCCTATGTGCCAAGTCGTGTAACTCACTGACTTGAAACACTAAGAAACTCTCAAATGACACACGACCATGTGACAGCCCGTGTCCCAGGCCGTGTGCACCAAATTTGACCCAAAAACATGCCATTTTAAAACCAAACCATACCTATTCACCCACTCCAATTATGCACACATTCAATAAACCTAGGCACTACTTCAACACATCTAAATATACCAATTCAATCAATTTATTTCATCCAACCAATATGTCATTCAAAGGTACCACATATATATACTAAACATTTAGTAAAAAAAATGATCAAAATACCTCCTTTATAAGACATCGAACAAATAAGCATTGCACCATGATTAAACCACTTCATTCAACAACTAAACATCAAGGTGTTCATCTACCACTTCATTCAATAACTAAACATCAAGGTGTTCATCTATGTAATACATAAGTATACTTGTTTCATCAATACAAAACATACCCTAAGCAAAACACACATCTCATTCATAAACTATACTTATCAACATTTCAAAACCACATATTTATCTATATATACATGCCACAATCCCAAGAGATACAAAAACTACCAACTTAGATGGATAGTGTGAGCCAGTTGATTGATCTTTCCAAAATGTCAGCAACGATTATCTACAAAACAATCCACAAAAAAACCCTATAAGCTTACATAACTTAATAAGGAAATAGTATAACATTTAATCTAAATACAATTAGGCACAATTCACATTTTATTTGATTCAAGGTTATCAAAGATAGAACACGTATGTGTATTTAGGGGTATTGAAGTACAAAAAGAGCACGTATGTGCATTCAGGGGTACTGAAGTACAAACAGGAGCACGTATGTGTATTCATACAATAATTATCCATAAACATATAAACTAAAGAACAATAATATAATATTACAAGTAGAATTTCATTTACGTATTGAAAAACTATGTACTTACCTACGATTTAAGTCCGGCCAACACGCAGGGACTATTCCGTTATTTTCCCTTTTCCTCGGTTATTGTCTTTTTTATTCAAGTCTTGATCTATATAATAATTAAACACAATATATTAATATCATACACATTTTACATTCCATTCAATGCATATGACCCTTAAATTTTCATTAATTACACATTTTCCTTAAACTTTTACATCTTTTACAATTTAGTCTTTTGACCCTAAAATCGTCAATTTGACCATTTTCTAGGAATAAAATTACAACCAAATATTATAGGCCCTTTAACAGTCCCTATTATACATCAAATTCACTATAAAACCTTGAAATTTTAATTTTTTAACAATTCAATCCTTAAATCAAAATCTAACAAAAATTACTTTACAAAACAACCAAATACCACAATCAAAGCTTCAAACACATAGTTATCATAAAACACATTCAAGATTCATCAATGGAAACTTATAAAATTTTTAACAGATTCAAAAATGAAGCTTTGGGCTAGCTGACCTAGTTGTAACGATCTCAAAAACATAAAAATTATAAGAAATAGGTGAGAATTAAGTTTATATGCATAAGGAGAATGAAACCGAAGCTTGGAGCTCCCTTAAATGGTGATTTTGGCATAAAAATGAAGAAAATGAAGAAGAAAATGTTTTTCTTCCTTTAATTTTGTTTTAATTTTGCTTTTATTACAATTTTACCATTAATCACATGTTATTTTATCATTTTCACTCTAATTGCCATCCAATATTAATGACTAAGGGCTAATTGCTACATAAGTCCTTTATTATTTAATAATTAACCTATTTGATCACCTAATGCAATAATTACTAAGTTTTGCACTTTTTACAATTTAGTCATTTTTCTTTAATTGGCTATCTAAACGTTAAAATTTCTTAACCAAATTTTAATACGAAATGACCCCATAAATATTCTATAAATAATATTTATGGGTTGACATGACAGAAATTTGTGGTCCCAAAACCACTATTCAGTCACTACTGAAAAACGGGTTGTTACATTGTTGCGACGAGGTGGGTTGGTTGTCGGGACATGGACTCAGTTTTACATTGCCAGACCACCCAAGAGGCCCCGTTAGAGACCGCCCTAGGTGTTGCGACAACAAGCCATGGGTGCCACGACACCACTGTTTCACAAGACAAAAAATGACTATAGGGGTAGTCCTTACCCAACATGTTCCCCGACCAAAATTAGACGATCAATGACATTTTGGTCACATTTTTTAGTTCCATATTCTTATATTTTAAACTATTTTTTTGGATTAAAAGGAGGCACCTTTATTCTTATTGCTTTAACATTTTTTTAGCTTAGTTTTTGTTGTCATCTTCTTTTGGCTTTCTAAGGTTTAGTGTTTTTCTGGTTTCTTTAGTGCTTTAGTTAATTAGTTGTTTGAAAATAAGTATTAGTAGCTAAATATAAGGTGGTTTGTTGATGAAAATGTTGACTGGTTAATTTTTGGTACAAGGACTAAACCGAATAGACTTCAAAATTTAGGATTGATGTCCCTAAGGGAAAATTTAGATGAGTGAGGTCGAGAGGAGATCTCATTGAGCACCATTTTGATAGTTCCAAATTAGTTTGGTGAGGTCAAGAGATAAACTGGACTAATTTGTCTAATTTGGTAAAGTTGAGATCGAAAGGTAAAATTAAGCCAAATTAGGAGTTAAATGATTTAGTTCCATAATTCAAGGATTAATTAGCCACATAGAAGTCAACCAACTATTGTTTGTAATTAATTTGTTAATTTTTCAAGTTTTCCTATTTTATAATTTAGTCCTTTTTAGCATTAGATAATTAATTAGCTTAATTAATCTTGACCATGACTTGTCGTAATATAAAATTTAGTAAGTAGTTAGCTAGCCTCTTTGATTGCATGCCAGCTATTTAGAAATCACTTAATTTTAGTTTAACAATGCTTTTCGAAAGTGATTTTGAGCCAAAAAGCACTTTTAAGCAAAAGCTAAAATTTTATGCTTCTACTTTTGGCCAAAAAACTGCTTTTCCAAAGCATTTTTAGTTTCAAAAGCACATTTGAAGTACTCAAAAGCGTCTTGTTTAGCGATATGTTTTTCTCAAAAGTACTTTTTGTCCCAAAAGTACTTTTGAGAAGCAATGCTAAACTGGCCCTTAGCTTCGAAACTTTCTTGGGTTCGATCCTTAGATACTCGGGTGTTCATTAAAACACTACAAATATTACAACTGAACTATCACACTTGCATAACACTGCACTAAGATTGTTTGTTTTAGTGGTGATTATCAGTCCCGGTGCACACACTTCAAGGCGGCAATAATAGTCTAAGCATCGTGACTATAGAACTTATTGGAAGGACTGGAAACACAAAAATATATACTTTTTCATGCCCTTTTTAACCCAAATTCATGCAGTTTCGGTGTAATTCTTGTCCAAAAATATATTATAATTATAAAATAATTAAATTGTACTTAAATTATTAACATATTGAATTTTAGTTAATTTTATAATAAATTTTGATTAATTTTTATTTATTTTCGATAGATTCGCACAAATGGTGAAAATTGACTTGGCAGACACTGCTAGAAGCACAAAATCGAGAAGCGATTTTTGAAGCATTGAGGCGAATTAATTTTTTAGCCTAAGATGGTCCAAATTATGAATATTAATTCATAATATAATTAATTGTAATTTTAATCCAATTTATTTTGGGTTAAATAATTATTATTAATTAAATTATGAAATGAGGCCCAGTTGTGCTAAACCGAGAAGACCGATCCAACCGAGCAATGGGCTGTCCAGAACCATCACACATGCTAACTCAATCAGCTTATTTAGTGATTATTTGGCTTGCAAAATATCCCTTGAAGCTTCCTTGAAATTGCATTCAAACCCTTCCACTTATTAAGCTTTTGTATATTTGCCCTTAGCAAATTTAGCAAGTTTGAAAGCTTCAAACTTGCCACATGTGTGGTCGGCCATGAGGGAGTCAATGGCTTCTGATTTTGCTATTTTTATCAGCCTACTCAACCTATAAATACCCCCTTTGGCTGCTCATTTGAAACAAACCTCTCATCATTTCATTTTTCACTTCTCTCTCACTTTCTCTCTTCAAAACCCTTCTTTTGTTTTCCATTTTTCCCTTCCATTCCCTTGCCAGTTTCCCCTATTAGAAAAGAGCCCTTCAACCACCATTGGTAGCAGCATTCAAGTGCTCAAAAAAGCATCGGTTCAATAAGAACAAGTGAAAAAGGAGGAGTGGAGCAAACTAGTCAAGCTTCGAAGAAACACCAGATTTGATTCTAGTTCCCTATCCTTTAATTTTTATTGTTGTTGATTATGAACATGTCTATGAATACTTGTTATGTTGATATGTGTAATTTAATTAATATGGCTTAAATTTAATTCGTGTTAGGTTGATTGCATTTCAGAGACTTAAGTTATCAAAATTATTAGGGGTGTTCATTCGGTTAACCGACCGGTTAACCGACCCGAAATAGCATTAACCGAATTAACCGAC
>CM025255.1:34906361-34921328 GCA_013677275.1 Gossypium schwendimanii
TTTATAATTTTAATAACCTATATCTTTATAATTTTAAAAAATTAAATTAAATTTTTTATCATTTTTAACAGGGATTAAAGTACAATTTTATCTTTACTAATTTAAAATTTTAAAAATTTTAAAAGAACTAAAAGAAAAATTTTCCACAAATATACATAGATTTTTAAAGATTAAATAAAAACAAGCTAATTAGATTATTCAAGAACCTTGAACGTAATTTAAGATTTTTATTTCGAAATGCGAGCAAATATGTAGATTTTAATACCCCAGCTCATGGAATCCAAACTCGTAGCAAAAATAAAATCAGAAGAGACATTAATCAGATTAGATATTTGTGGGAGTGCTAAGAATCTGAAATAACAGACTTTGAGTGCTAAAAAAGACTCAATAATTAATTAATAATTAATTAAGTGATGTCCAATTTGTACAAAGTTACATATAAATGACCATATTCATCTCTTATCTAAATAATATATCAGCAGCTTATATAATCTATCATCACTATCTGTGAGATACATGGTCTATAGCTAATTTCGTTTTTTCTCCTTGGGCAGCTCTTTGTATTTACTATAATTAATTAACAGTGAGGCAAGTCAGCTCCTCATGCTCCATGTCCATCCCTGTACTAAATAATACAAATAATCCTGTAATCAAATTGCTCCATGGTCGGGTCGGGATAGAGTTTCGAGCAAAGTAACCCCGAGCTTCAGGAATGAACTGAAAACATAGCTCAAGGTGTGATTCATGAGGTGTTGGTTGTGCCAGACAAGCTGTCATCAAGAATAATATCAGCAGGATCTCCTATCCATGGTCTCCCTTCTCTCCACTGAAACTTTATCCTTAGTTTTCCATTTGCATCAACCCCAATCACCTGCCCTTTACTGGCGTGAGTCTCCATTCCCCAACCCCATCTTGGGGTCACAAGCCCTTCCCGTATCTTCACGCTGTCCCCAATTTTAAATGGCCTAACTCGTTCCATCTCCGAGGCCTTACAAAGCCATAGCCTTTCCACAAAGCAGAATGCCACCCATAAGTCTCCATTTTCCATTCGATGCACTACCCCAATGCTTGAATGAGTTACCTCTCCCCAGTGGTGAGTCGGGATTGAAACCGATGGTCTAACCCTAACCCAGTCCCCAATGCAAAGTTCCTGTTCCTTCACCAGCTCCACTTCTGATGGATCTAGCATCCAAGTTTTGGAGCCAACAGGGGTGTATATTCTCAGCTTTCCATCAGCATCAATAGCAGCTATTGTTCCAATGCTTCTATGGCTATGACCCGACCAACCAAATCTCGGCTGCTTCACCGAGAGCTTAACTCTCACCTTGTGCCCCATGATAAGTGTTTCCACTCTTTGAAGATGGGAAGTAGGGCCCGTCCATCTTTCCTGCTCACCACAAAATGCAACAAATGTGTTTCTATCCCATTCATCTCCTTCATACCCTATTCCTTGTACCACACCAATACTACCAGGTACGATAGATTTCCAATTACTAGCATTTTCCCTCAATTGCACCCACTCTCCCACTTCAAACATATGCTCTATTTCAAAATCTGCAGGATCTCCTCTCCACATGCCCGGCAAACCAAAGAACGCAACTCTCACTTCCCCATCAGCATGAACACTAGTAACAATGCCCCGCGAATCAGACTGAACCCCTCTCCAACCCCACCTTGGCTCAATTAATCCAGCTCGAAATCGAACATGTTGCCCGACTTTATAATTTGGAACCTTTTCTACATCTGAGAAATGGGTAATCCACCTCCCTTTCCGGAAGCAGCAAGCCAATTCCAAATACCCGGTATCCTGAACACTATGCACTACTGCTAAGCTCTCTTTCCCAATAGTGTTCCAGTCATAACTTGGTCTAGCGCCAAGGCTCGGCTTTGAACGGACCCAATCACCAACTTCAAGTCCCGAAAGCCTTTCTGCATCTCCAGGAGAAACTTTCCACAAACTATGCCTGCCGTCAACCTTCACCTGCATGGCTCAAACAAAACCTCTCCATTAAATTAATTTAATGGATGAACTCACAAAATAATATAATCAACATATAGCTTTAACTGATGCATCCCCAACAGTGATGCGATAATGTCGTAATAAAAGATATAGTGCTCCACCAGTAACATTAGACCAGGCCACTCGCTCCTAGATTAAAAAGAAAGAAATGGGATGCTTACATTCAAAGCTCCATCCATGTCAATTTTCGAAATTTTTCCAACGGTTGCTGGAGTTTCATTTGACCATCCTAGTCGTGGCTGACTGACAGATGGCATGACATGAACCTGTTGTCCCACTTCAAAAGGAGGCACTCTCTCCACATCAGTGACAGAGCAACAAAAAGGCTTGCTACGGAAGCAGAAAGCAATACCAATATCACCGTCATCTTCTAAACTATGAATTATACCAATGCTGTTGCGGGAAATATCCTCCCATCCATATAATGGGGAGGGAACCGAAGCTTTTACTCTAACCCAATCACCAACCTGCTCTTGATAGAAATATACACAATAAGATGCATTAAATTCTACGTCTGACACCCAAAAATTCCCCTTCAATTGATAGTCCAAAGACTACATTGAGAAAGGGAACTTGTCCAAAAAAGAAGAAAGGGACAGGTAATTACCTTGAAATCCTCAACTCTTTCCATGTCAGAGGGATCAGCCTGCCATGGGATTGGTCGATTTGGTATTTCAATCATAAGAAGCCCATCAGTCTCTATCTCGGTAATCCTTCCAACACTATGATGGGTCTCACCACCCCAAGCATATCGTGGCTCTGCAACAGATCTCTTCACACAAACCCGCTCCCCAATCTATAAAATGAAACAATAGATTACTTTTTGTTTTTATGAAGAACATGTTCCAAATAAAGAGAACAGCAATGTAGGTAAAAGAAAGTTCGTAGTTTATTATATACCCTGAATGGAGTTACAGGCTCAACCTCCTCTGGTTCACAATGCCAACGATTCGGTAGATAGCTCAAGTCCAGCAATAGACTACTATCCGGTCTAATACAGTATACTATACCAATGCTCCCAGGTGTCACAGATCCTAATCCATGCTTTGCCGTAGTAAGAGTAGGACGAATTCGAACCCAATCCCCAACCTTGAATTCTTCAACTCTTTCCATTTCTGCAGGATCAGCTTTCCATCCTCTAGAAGCTCCAGGAAAGCCAACACGCAAAATCCCATCATCATCAACACATAAGACGGTTCCAATACTGTCACGTGATTGACCACGCCAGCCAAACCTGAAGATACAATAAATCTATTTAATTCAAACTGGAAGAAAAAGGACGAACTAGTGGTCAATGATAAAGCCAATCAATTTAGTTGAAGGATAGCAAACATGCAAATGGCAGAAGCACCACTTTGGTAGTAGATTAAGTATTTTCCACTGGGATCCGATGTATAGAATCAGAAATCAATTGCAGGATCAAGATTATGCTGAAGGATTTCATTATTGTTTATTGTTTGCCTTCCAAGAAACAAATACACATGGAGCAACATAAGAGACTGACACTGTACCTATGACGAGATACAGGTAAAAGATCAAAACATTATGCTTCCATTTATAATGTTTTACCCAGGGAATCTCCACTTACATATAAAAATTTATACTATTTTTTAGTTATAAAATGATTAAGAAGATCGGAAAATATTGTCATCCCATTCAATCTCGAAACAAACAATTTTGATATGATTTTGACTATAGTTTTCAAACACCATGGCAATAGCATACATCTTCAGAGTAAACAACATATCTTTTTTACCGTTTTGCAAATTCCCCTTCCCTCTATAGCCCAGTCCTAGGATATTAAAAGACCAAAAGAACATCAAACAAGAATTTTGACTAGTCCTCAAACACCAAGGCAAAAGCATGCACCTTCAGAGTAAACAACATCTTTTTTGTGTGTGTTGCAAATTTCCCATCCCAGGTGATAAACAGAAAAGCATAGGAGGCAAGTTCCTCCATATCCCAGTCCTAGGATATTCAAAGATCAAAGAACATAACAAGTGTACAAACCTTGGCTCTTTGACGTCTTCTCTAAGCTTAACGTGCTGCCCTCTATCAAGAGGAATCACTTTTACAACTTCATTTACCAATACATGAGCCTCTCCAGAACAAAATGACACGATAAGATTGTCTCTGTCCACCACATTTTGCACAAAACCAACACTTTTATGGGTTGCATCTTGCCACCCATAAGTAGGTGTAGTGACACTTCTTCGAAACTTCACCCAATCACCCACTTCATATCTGAATAAGACCATGAACTCAAGAATCATAATAAAAAGGATATAAAGATAAATAAATAAAGTGAATGAATGCACGATGATGTGAGCCCTCTCCTTACATTGTAGGAGACAGTTGAACTCCCCTATTTGTTAGTGCTTCCATCAGATCTTCAGAAATCCATTCACGAGGAAGTGCCTCCAAGAAGTCTCGTAATGTCTTACCACTGTCATCAGTATTGACACTATGTTAGTAATATATGGATCCAACATGGAGATTCTACAATGTAAAATGTACTGCCAAAAATCAAATCAAGCCAAAGAAAAAGAAGAATATGTTAACAAACGGCAAATTTTCATAGGAATTCCAGAACTGACCCGTGATTTCTAACTTCAACAGCAGCATCAGGATTCCCGAGCATAACAATGAGCCATTCAAGGCTCTCACGTATCATTTTTGCAGTATCTGCTGCTATATGGAAAGCATTATCACCTTCATCACCCTGGTGACAAGGAAAGATACTATAAATGAATTGAATGCAAGAAGAAAAAATACCATGCAACATTGCTCCAATTCTTAATTTGTTCTAACATACTCTTGTTGGACATATCTTGGAAACTTATGCCTTCAGTGTGTGTCACATATCTCCTTATATCTCTATCTTAAATAACAGTAAATTTGCTTTTTTAATCCTTTTTTTAACACAAACCACCATATTGGAAAAGCAACCAGAATAGATTGGCCACTTGGTAGATTTATTAAGTCAACCATATGCATAATCTTATTCTATATTTTAAAGAAATTAGTGCATAATCGGATTCGTTGCTCCAACCCTTACTTTTCCTAATGCATGCCAGTTGGAGACATATCAAGCACTTGCAATGAACCAATATACAGCTAAGACCTCCTAAATATAAGGGGAAACTATAAGAAGTAGAGATATCTACATCAAGCATGTAAACATATCTGATGACCACTGAGAAACAATATGAAGTAGATATAGATCTGGGCTAACTCCTTGTGTCAGTACGAACTAATAGAACAGTTTGACTCAAACACCTTTTACCCTTGTCAAACCAAAACCACAGACTTTCTTGCTTTCTAAAACCACCTGCGTAATGATATTCATAACCTAGACCATAGACATTGAACAAGTTTTTCAAAGATATATAGCCAATTACACATTTACTACTTAACAGCCTAGTTTCAAGTTTATCACAAGTGTAGAATCAATTCAAGCTCTAATTCAACTATGATTCTATGAACCTTAAACCACCCTCTATAACCATAACCTGGACCATAGATATTGAACTAGTTTTCCAACCGTACACAACCAATTATTGCAAGTTTTCCCTTAAATTGAATCAATCCATGTCCTTGTTCAGCTACGATTCTATGAGCCTTAAACCACCCTCAATAACCATAACACCTAAACCTCAAATTTCCACCACAAACTGTGAAACATACTTTCCAAAATATCTCATCTTTGAACACGCCTTCATTCTCCTCGAACATAATCAGAATATAGAAATTGCCCAAAGAAGACCTTGCAACAAAATCACAGAAAATAAGCACATTGCTCTGTATCCAGTTTCAGTATCATCTTACATGCACCTATCCAGTATAACTGAATTTTACTTAGCATGTCTAACAGGAGATTTGGCAATCAATTTAGCCCCATTCCACATCTAATATTTCAATTTTTTCACATATGGCTTTTTTGTGTGTGTACATTCTTGGTCATGAATCAAAGAACTATGTTTATTTAAATCCCTAATCCCCCAGTTCTTTGCTTTCATATAGGCTTTGCCTTGCTCTTGAATTAAGAATGTTACTTTTTACAATTTAGATTTAACAATTTTCAGAACAACATAAAATCAGGGAGCAAAACAACTATCAGAAATAAAGCACAAACCCCCAATACAATTTAAGGCTAGAACACAAATATAGAAAATATCTGTCATTAATTACTGATATGCTTCTTAGAAAAAGGTCCATAATACTAGGGAAATCATATGCAAGCATTCCATAGCAAATATTTTTAGGTAAAAGAGGAAGAAACCTGCAAATTACAATCCGCCCCGGAAGATAAAAGCAACCCAATACATGATGATGCCCCTCGGGCCAAAGCTACATGTAGGGGAGTTGTATTGTGCACATTTCTAATGTTCACATCCACTCCAGCATCAAGAATTATCTGTCCACAAGCTTGCAATTAGATCGTGTATAAACCCAAAGGCTGGCTAAAATATATGTGCTGGCATTTGCATTCATGCATGAAAAGCAATAAAATTACCAGGAAGAAAAAATAGAATAAGTGCTTCTAACAGTAAGGAAGTTATGTAGCTTACTTTTACCAATTCAACATCATTAGCCATAGCAGCAATATGCAGCGCTGTTCTCCCATGTTGAGCATCTTGGGCAGTGGGATCTGCCCCAGCAGCAAGCAATATTCTCACCAGCTCCCTGCCCTCTACAAGCAGTTTTATAAATGAATTGAATTATTGCTACTCAATTAACAAAAAAAAGTTCATGTGATTAACAAAATGGACACAACATTGCCAATAAAAAATTATTTAAATTAAGCTATGATAACAAGCCTTGAAAGGCAATAACAAAAGTGATCGAAAGTTCTAGTATGTTCTACCTGAAACAAAGATCAAGGTTTAAGGAATTAAAATACAGAAAATCATCTAAGACCACAAAAATAGAATAAGGAAGCAATAACCATTCGTAACTGGTATCCCAAAATACTGTAGTAGAAAGAAGAATAAAACAAGAAAGAAGAGGAAGAATATCCCATAATAAGTTCTCTGGCATCCATGAACCAAGATACTACTTATTAATCAAAGTCATAGAGAAAATAAGATTGAAAAGGCATTTATGAAGTATCTTATATTATGCAGTAACCAACTAGGAATGGCAAAAAAAAAGCAAACAGGCAGCCAAATGACAAAAGCATAAACTCCTAGAAAATTTTGATCAAAAAAGAAAACCTAAAAAACCCTAGTGTCAAGTATAGCCAACATAGTAAAGTTCATGCAGACATTACAATTGTATGCCTAAAAAACAAAAATCTCATAATTCCAAATAAAGAATAAAATCCTATATCAGAATCTTCAGTGACAATATGAAATGCCACATTACAACCTTTTAAGGAAGTAAATATTATACCTAAACCTGTTAAGCAATTATAGCAACACAGATTAATTAAATTATCTTTCACTAAAGGAATTGTGAGCCGAAGAAGATAATCAAAGGATAACAGACCATTTACTTAAAGAAGATAATCAAAGAGTTCTGCACTACCTATTTCATGATTTTTCTTTAGAGTAGCTGCCATGCACAAAGCAGTCCCAACAAGACTGGGAATTTCAATTGCATCTGCAATTTCATCTGGGGAAGCAACTTCCACCCACCTTTTGACAACAGCCACATTCCATGTTGCCACACACAAATGCAATGGTCTGATAACAATGAATCAAGATATGAAGCCTTGAGTGGAGTAATAGAATGAATGCAATATATTAATGAAAATGGGCTAAGATGCATGACAGCAAACAGATTAGAAAGGTAGAAATGAGTTAGTCTATTTCATATATTCCAAGCTTCTACTTGAAGCAAATTTACACTTGCTATCCAAAAAAAGTGGGGGAGAAAAGAGAAAGAGAGTTAACATAGTGTTAAATTGAGATATCCACTGATCCAATAGATGAAACAATTCCTAAAGCCCTTTTTCCTTTGGATAAATAAATCAGATTGTGCACTAATCCCAGTCTTTTCAACCCTGTATCCTAAACCAAACCCCAAAATGGTACGTATATCAATAATGTCAACGAAAAACATGTTTAGTAATAAATGCATCTCCCAATAGATGACTAGATTCATTCACAAGCACCAGAAGAACAGCAATAGAACACAACCCCAACGTAATGGAGGCATCTGTTTCTGACATAATATAGAAGCTGCTGGCCAATCATCCGTCGTTACATGATAGACTATCAAAACTATCATCTTACCTTTACAGTGTTGACAACTCAACAGGAAACATATGATAAGTGTAATGGATTTATGCCAACCAAAACAAGAGCTATTAAAGAAATCAGCAACAAAGTATACATTAGATCAAATAGAATCTGATTATTTTAACCTAAAGGTAATCAGCAGGCTATTTTCATGAAGCTGAACTACTGAGTCAGTTTATAGAATTCCAGACTAATTCAACAGAAGCTACAACCTACAGTGCTCCATTGACCACATACATCTATCAAAGGAAATATAAGATAAGAATGTGTAGTTCAGTTTTGTACTACTCATATGGATGTATGTGTGTGTGTATATATAGACAAAGCAAAAAGTACTAAGCAGATGTGTGTAGAGCGGTACAGTACTTACGTCAAATTTTTGGAATTCAAAACAGCCATTGATCTGCAGCCCCCATATTCCAATATGACAAGAGCGCAGTCTGTAAATTTCTTGGCCACAGCTCTATGAAGCACAGATTCACCTTCATCATCCACCGCATTAGGGTCAGCTCCAGCCAATAGCAACTCCTGTTAGACATTTAGCAAAAGAAAAAAAACTCAAACACTGAAGAAGCAAGAAAGAGCAACCATATATATAATTAACATAAGACCTACGCGCATGCAGTCAGGTTGACCATGATAAGCACAAACATGGGCAACAGACGGACCAAAACCATCCCTCAACCTGGACTGAACATCAGCACCTCTCCTAATGAGAGCAAGGACACATTCTGGGGATCCAGCTGCTAAAGCAAAAACAAGAGGAGGATCCCCATCCTTATCCAACACATCCACATTTGCCTCAGCGTACTCCAATATTGCTTCAACTAGTTCAGCACTACCTCGTCTACAGGCCAAGTGGAGAGCAGTTTGCCCATCAGCATTCTGTGCTTCTAAAATGGAAGAAAATGAACTACCACTATTTCCAGAAGAAGCCTTTCCAAGAAAATCTCTTCACAAACAAAGAATAACAGCAAATTACAAATAAGAGAGAACATTCTTCAAAAAGAGAGCTAAGAACATGTCTTAAATAAACTATACTAACCTCAAACCACTCACACCCCCCTCAGAAACAAGTTGATGCAGATAGTTAGGATCGTCAGGTAAAACCTCCAAACCAGACATGGGTGGTGGCTCCACAGCATTTGATCCAGGGAATTTGACAAAGCCACTGCACATTCACCAACATTTTTACTGAATGCAATGAATTAAATTTTACTGTATTCTGTCACTCCTAACATGGACATACCCACAAATGCATAACCACCACTTAAAGCATCAGCAATTTTTAAGATCGGCATTAGCTATTATCTAGGTATCACAAACAACAACAGAGGAAGTTAGGCATGGTACCAACCAAACTTTGTTCTTACTTATCAGGACTTGCAGGAGGGCTGCGTGGTATCTCTTGCAAATGACGAAGGAATATTGCTAACATTGCATTAAATGTTGGTCTTTTTGATGGTTTGAACTGCAGGCACTCTCCGATCATCTTCCACAATTCCCTAGGTAATCCAACACCGACTACACTTGCATATTGAGGAGGCAATTTCCGAGCCTTAACAACAGCTCGATAGATCTCATCTGCACTTAAACCAGCCCAACTGCACAAAAAGTATCAGGTTGTGTTACAATGAAAATATACCACTAATCATAATGCAGAAAGGAAGAAACAAAGAAAAAGAGAACGTTAAAAAAATGGTTGCTCCACATACGGGATGGAACCAGTGCACATTTCCACCAATGTACAACCAAAACTCCAAGCATCTGATTCTGCAGATATGCCTATTGCATCATCCCAGAACAGATTCAGTGACTTCTTTACTGGTTCCCATGCCTCCGGGGCAGCATAATGTGGGCTGAGCATAGTGCAATCCATGCATGAATGAATCTTGGAGGAATCACATTCTGTTTGAGCTTTTTGGCAAGCAGGTTTCTTCAGAATTGCAGCAAGTCCGTAATCAGAAACAACAGCATGACCACTTGCATTCAAAAGAAGGTTAGATGGCTTTATATTCATACAGACAACACCTGCTGCATGAAGTTCTGCCACCCCTCGTGCAATATCTGCTGCGTATCTACGATTGGCAAACATTCACCAAGTCGTCAAAGAGAAAATTACAGCCACATAGTAATAGGTAATTATCTAAGATATGAAATAAGCTAAAGACATTAGATTTGATAGAACAGAAAATTTTTATGTGATTATCAATTAGGCAACCAATAAACTTTAGATAGTAAATAGCAAAAGAAATTTTAAATCAAGAACAGGGAAAATCATATTTATGCAGAAACAGAAACATAACACTAATACCAAAACTCAAATTTAATGCATAAAAACATTAAAAGAGGTGGGGAAAGAAAATGATAAAGTGACATGTATGTATCTTTCCATGCATAATAATGTTGTATTAACACTTTCTAGGGTCAATTAAAATGTTTTCTCCATTTTCCAAATCATCTGACAGACTTCAACATATCAAATCAATGATTCCCCTTACTGTCTTCACTCAATTGCATTCTTATTAAAATTAAAATCAACTTTTAGTAATCTCTTTATGTCAACTAACAATACTAATTCTACCAAAAAAGAGAAAATTCTATCCCTTCATGCAATAATAATAATAATAATACATATATTGGTTGCTTCGGAAATTTCAATCAAATGAAAAACTGTTGCATTATTTGCTTGTCTTGTCAGTTCATAGGAGTCATCATTCTAACCAATTACAACAGGGAACCAAGTTAGAATTCTAGAAATAATTAGAGAAGGGCAGTTTCATTCAATCCCATACTCTAATGGCAATGGAATTCACAATGTAAGCAATTGCAATAGAAGGAAACGAGAGGGAGGTAAGAAAAAGAGAGCAGGATCAGAAAAGTGAGGCAGTCCCTTGATAAAAAATACAGAAAAGCTCAATATTGTTCATTCAAGAACTGTTCATTAAATCCTCAAATTTATTTTAAGAAACAACAGAAACAACTAGTCAATACTCGGATAAAAGTTGTTATTGGATTAAAACTGGAAAGAACCATTTTGCAAGAAAATTAAAGTTGAAGAAATCTCTATACTTACCGTCCGTACCTACCATGCAGAGGTTGAGCCTTACCAATAGCATTGATGCTCAAATCAATCATCTATATTAATATAGGTAACAAAGTAAGCTTAACATAAAATAGAAAACTGCCAAACATATCTACATCTATTTGTAAGGGCTAGCAATAAGAATAAATCCCCAGTGATATTTTGCAATTGAAGATGTTCTAGTTCCTTTTTTGTTTAAAAGTCTATTAATCAAGGGTAGAAATAGCTTTCTTCTTTTCTAAAGCAAAAAATGGCTCTATTCCTATAATATGACAAACATACCTTCAGTAATGCTCCTATAATAATTTCAGAGAAGAAATTTTGGGTATTTATGGAATAAAGGAAAGTATGTACTGGTTTCATTTTATGGATCATGGAATTTGTCAAATTTAATACATCAAGCCTGCAAAATATTTTCCTCACCCTGTTTATTCTCCCAATTGTAAGAAAAGTTAAAGCATGAATCATCTTGCTTCCACAATACCCTGGCCAATATCACCAATCAAAACCAAACAGCCCTAAGTTTTTCCCCTAAATATATAACATCCTCAAACACACCCCTTATTGCACACTAACAAAAGGAAACAATCTTTCTTTTTCTTTTTCTTTTTTCTTTTTTTTTTGGGGGAGGGGGGGGAGCGGATGCACCAAAACTTAGACCCCATCTAACACTCATAATCAGACTGGAAATAATTTGCAGCAAAATCCAAATGATATTAATCCATCCAACTTACATGGCAATAATGATGACTGGCTCATAGGCATTACTGACTGATCATCAGAAGCAATTTGAAATAATATTATACCATAAAGATTACCCTAGATCAAGATTTATGCATCTCACAGCTACAAGGCTTTTACAGATGAGGATTAGCATATTCATACCAAATATGTCAGTCAACAAGCACACTGACTACAGATTTTCGTCAAGAGTTAAAATTAAAATGTTTTCCTTCAGGGAATTCACAGAATCTACATTAGAAATGAAGGAAAAAGAGAGGTTAAATATTTGAGATATCAAAGGTTACCAGACAACCTATCTTAGCCTCCATGGAAACAGATTGATTACCCTACAGTCATTCCCTTAAAGTGTAAAGACATCAAACTTTTATTCAGTGTACATAAATCTCCAATTCAAGAAAGAATATATTAACTACCCTTGGAATTGCAATATCATAATCTACTTATATAAGGCAACAAGAATTTACTACATCTAGTAAGTTAGCAATTTCAACTAAGCAACACAACTCAACATACTGAAACAACTTGCCACACATCACTAACAGAAAGAAAATGTGCATAAAACATCAAGATTTCCTACAATCAGTCCAAATCTACAGAAAGCAACATTCTAAATAAGATAAATTAAAACCACCGGACAACAGCTCAAAGCTTAAGTCATTCAGCCTCAACGATAAATTGTCTCGGCACAAAGCATATCCTTCCCTGGCCTACAAGCAAACCTATCAATCTTATGTAACAAATTATGTACAAAAGCATATACAAAAGCCAACAAAATCAACAACATCAACGTGCAATGAAGTAATGAACACCAATTAAATTATCCTTAAAACATAAACAAAGGGCCCAAAAAACAACCTTAGAACTTGCTCCAAAGTAAGTCTCCCTCCATTGTTCAACATTGCCGATCTAATCGACCCGTGGCACCTATCCATAACGATCCCCAAACTACTTTGTTCTAACTTAACAACTCCATGGAAAGTACAAACATTCCTACACCACATTGATGCACGCCTCAAACTTTCAAGTTGACCTTGCACCCATTCCCAATCCATCCCTCCCATTGCCCCCACTTTCTTCACCGCCACCTTATGCTTACACCGTCGTCCTCCTCCCCTGCCGTGGGTCCCACTAACCACTGCAGCCCACATTTCCACTCCAGCTCTTCCCCCCTTCTCTTCCCCTTCTAACTTCCTAACCAACTTCACTTCCGGATGAGCTGTTAGTTCAATCACAGGCCCGCATCCGGAGGCACCAGCACCGGAGATCGAAGCGTGGGAACTGCGGTTAATCCGACCACCACCAGCCAATTCTTCGAAAAAATCCCCATTTTCATCATCATCCTCCCTCTCTTCATCGTCGTCTTCTTCTTCATCAGTGTAATCGCAGTTAAAATCGTTCCTCGAGTTCGACCCAACTGAGTTGGGGTTCGAATTAAGAAGGGCTAAAATCCCATAGTTCTTCTTCAATGCCTGAACCGAGTTTCCGACAAGGGACACGTGGCGGCAGCGGGGACAAGACAAGGAAGTGTCGGGTGAAGCAGAGAACATTTTGGAAAGACACTCTTTGCAAAACCCATGCCCACACTGAAGCAATAAAGGAACTCTGTCTTCCTCGTTGTACCGCGTTTGGCAAACCGAACAACAAGGCACCTTCATCTCTTCCCTTTTCTTTTTTTTTCCTTTCTTTACTTCCCCAGAAAGTAAGAAAATTTTCCCAGGAACCAAACAGCAGATTTAGTGAAACCAATCAAAAAAGATCTATTTTTTGAGAAGAAATGAAGGAGTCAGGAGAGGAAATGAAATGGCAGATCCATTGAAAGGTAAACGAAAGGTTAAAAGAGATCAGATACTTGACATTTTGATTAATTAAAAGAAGAAGAAGAATAAAAGGTAGAATAAATTTTTTGCTCCTTTTTTTTTCTTCTTCTTTTACTTTGTTTAGGTTTGAGTTTGGGTGGTGAGAGTGATGAAGCTGTTTTCACTTGGGTGTTTTCCATTAGTTCTTTTTATGTGCTATGATTATGACTCTCTTCCCCCTCATTCACCAACTCTTTTCTTTATTCAGATAATTTCTATTTTCCTACTCTATTTTTGTATATTTATAATTCTATTTCTTTTTTTTTTCTTTTCTTTTCTTTTAGAATTTAGAAGTACAATTATTCTAACATCTCAATTATGTATGCCGACGTAGTTGAAATGTAAGATGGGGGATTGGTCAGATCGTGAATTGATCGGTACATTGATAAAGCAGTATAAATTGATTGAATAAAATTTTATAAAATTTAATAATTTATTTAATTAAAATCAAATTGATAATTGAATCAAAAATCGATTATCCAAACGGTTCAATAGCTGATTTAGTTCTAGATGAGACACCAACTTGGTAATTAGGATACATTACCTCAACCTTTGTTAATAATGTCAATGTCTCATTGACAACATATTATATTGCTTTTTATGTGTTAATAATTTATATTAAATTATGATATACACATTGATGAAAATTTTATGTAATAAATATATTTACAAAATTGATAACAAATGAGAGTTTAGTTGAAACGGTAAAATTAAGTAATTAAATGACATGATGTTTTAAATTCAAATCCAATCATATGTATGTTTTTTCCAGATTTCATATAAAAAGATAAAAAGGGGGCTAAAAAGGCATATAAACTCTTAAACTTTGGTAAAAAATCAATTAAGTCCCTCCATGAAAAATGTATTTAATTAAGCCCTTAAACTCTCAAATTGCATCAATTAAGCCATTTGATCAACGTTTTCCATCTTTCACCGTTACAGTGCTGACATAACCGTTATGGACTCCACAACGACAATGAAAATAAAAAAAATCATTTTTTTAAATTAAAAAATATA
>CM025255.1:34954194-34965483 GCA_013677275.1 Gossypium schwendimanii
TTAATTATAATATTAAAAATATATGTTAAAAGTAAAATAAAAATATGATAATTCTTCATCTTCCATCATTTTTTCTTTGGAACACCGAAACTGTCCATTAAAGGAAGCCATGAATGCTTCAAAATTTCCTTTATAATTGGCCATTGCATGTAAGTCATTTAGGTATCCATTTTTAGTAATTTTTATATTTTTGAGATCGTTGTAGCTTAATCTAGCTAACCCGAGGACTAATTCGTAAAACTATTAAATGTTTAGAATATTTTCATGGATGAATTTGTGGTGCTTTTGAAGTTTAATGATAGATTATTAAGCTTGATAGTTAAATAAGACTATTTTGTAAAGTGATTTTTGTTCATTTTAAAGTTTAATGACTAAGTTGTTTAAATTATAAAATATCATGTAATTCTTGTGATAAAATGATAAAAGTGGACTATTTAGGGACCATATAGAATTCGGCATAAGGGTTCTTGGGCTAATTTGTGATAATTGGGAGAATTTCAATTTTAAGGATTAAATTGAATAAATATAAAAGTTTAGGGTAAAAATGTAAAATGTCACAAAAGGGTTAATTGCACAAATGTAAGCGTTTTAAGATGTTTAATTTGGTTAATTGAATTAAACTATTATATTTAGATTAAGAATTGGACCAGTCTGTAGATAAACGAGGGAAAGGGAAAATCGTCGAGTAATCGTCATCGCGTATCGTTAGCTATTGTGTTTTGGTAATTTCGTATTACGTTAATTATGTTTATAATGATTTTACTTATTACGTGTTTAATAAAATGGAATTGAATGTTGTTATTATCTATTGAATGGTTAACGAAATGAAAAAATAAAGTGAGTATGAGACATATTGGAAAAACAAGCTTTGAGCTGGTGGTTATGTAGTAGGCCTCGAGCCGGTGGTTATTTAGTAGGCCTCGAGTCAGTGGTTATTTAGCAGGCCTCGAGCCAATGTTTATATAGCAAGCCTTGAGCTGGTGTTTATTTAGCAAGCCTTGAGTCGATGGTTATTTAGTAGGCTTTGAGCCTGTGAATATTTATCAAGTATTATGTATCGATGAAGGATACCATACCGATGGCTTGAGATCCTGCATGTGTTACGGATTCTTTGAAGCTTGTATGAGCAGCATCGTGTATCGGTTAAAGTCCTTAGGTTTGCTCGCATTAGCATTACCCTCCCGTGTATCCAAAGTTGATTTACTATCATTCTCCGAGCAAAAAAATTAATTATTAAAAGGAAAATGGAATGAGATGATATGTTGAATCATATCTTAGTATGTGATTATTTGATGCATTGTATTTTGATGATATGAATCATCTAAGTTTAAGTATTTCAAAAAGTTGAAACGATGATATATGGCAAGGATCGTTAGTTCATGTTTTTGTATATTTTATAATTAAGTTAGCAGGTATGTGTTGTTGTGTTTTACGAACTCACTAAGCTTTATGAAAGCTTACTTTATCTGGTTTGCTTCATTATAGATCATCGGATTTTCACTGTCGATTGGAACATCATTGGAGATTACACTATCCGGTAACTTATTCGGTAGCCTTTTTATTTATTTTGGCTCGGTTATAAGTGGCATGTAAATAGGGTTTTGGATATATAAATTATAAGTATTTTGGTCATATGATTGGCACTTGAAATTATGGTATATGTATTGATGTAAATCCTATATGGTAACTTGGTTGGTTGTGGTTTATGATGGTGGTTGCATAAGTTGATATCTAGATGCCTTTAAATGTTTGTGTTGGTAGTTTAGGTTAATAAGCAACCTTGAAATGCTTTGTCTTTGAAGAATGGCTAATTTGGTCTTGGTAAGATATGATATTCTGATAAGTTGAATGAACATTTGATGGCTTGAATGATGATTGAATATCGATATGTGTTATTTTGCATTTGAAGGATGTTGAAAGCATTTTACTTGTAGTACATGTTTGATTGGATGATGGGTGCTTATGTTGCAAATTGAGGTGCCATTAAAGGTATATTGGTTAGGCACTTAGGTTGGATGATTTTGGCATGTTTTGGCATGTTTTAATGTGTTTTGAAAAGGTAAAAGTAATTGGAAATGGTTTGGCTTGGATCTTTAGAAATGGTAGATGAAAAATCTTGGTTTTGAAGTTATTTTAGGTGTACATGGCCTGGGACACGGGTTCTCACATGGTCGTGTACCACACACGGTCTCCCACATGATCTTGTGCCACATACGGTCTCCCACATGGCCGTGTGCAACACACGGTCTCCTACATGGCTGTGTGGTTGTTTGATTTTAGGTGTAGTATTTTTCACACGGTCACAGTTAGTTATAGGGTCTGAGCACACGAGTGTGTGGGGTAGCCACACGGCTTTGGGGCCACATGAGATGGTCTCTACCACAAGACCCTGTGATCCATGTTTACACTTTTGTCCAAATTTTCATAGAAATTTCAATTTAATCCAAAATTAATCTCAGTTTGTTTTAAATGTTCCGTAAGCTTGAATTAGGTCCCAAATAGATTGAAAAGCCTGGAAATGATTAATGATGAATTATTTTAATTATTTTTAAATAAAATATGAAAAATGTTAAAGTTTTATAGTTGTAACACCTTATAGCTCGGGTTGGTGATCGGATCTGGTATAGGGTGTTACATGCTGAGTGCAAACCGTGATGTACGAAGCTCAAGGCCTTGAGGGTAGACACTTTGGTGTTCAAGCATCAATTTGAAATGTGAAATAGGTCCTTCATGGTGACACCGTGATGATGGTAATTAGGTTTCATAGATAACACCTCGACAGCGGTTAGTAGGCTCTATTGTTAACATCACGATGGTGGTAAGGTCTTACGGGGCGACACCTCAAAAGAGGTCTAATGTGTAAGACCATAACTTGACTATGGTAACTAGTATAGTCCATTGGAATAGTAAACAAGAGGTAGTCCACCGGGATAGCAAACACTGGAAGTTCGCCAGGAAGTCAAACATGAGAATAAAAATTTGGAAAGTCCACAGTTTTAGAAGAATGCCAATGATTTAAATAAAGTTTGTTGTGTGAGATTGGAACGATAAGTCACAATAATGAATGAGCTTGACATGTCTAAGAAAAATAATGCACCGGAATAATGAGAGACTTCGCCAAAGACAATGATGAATGGGCCAAGAGAATGCCTCAACCCCAGTTAGGATGAAGAGAGGAAGAGACTCCATAGATAAGGAGATATACGTAATGTATGTCAAAACTAGTCCACTAGGGAAGCTGCGGATTTCATATGGTTCAAGTAGAAAAAGAATAGACCCTAATAGGATGCAGTCACGAGTCGTAAAATGAAAAAAAGTCTGCTGAAAGATTTAAATAGGCCGAAAAGAGTCTTCGTGGGAGGAAATGCCTGCTCAAGACTGAATGACCAGTAAAGTCTGTTAGAGAATTGTGAAAAGCAGAGTTCGTCAGGACCATGAAAAATGATAGAGATCTTGATGATATACCAAATGTGGGAGTTGCATGTTTAATAAAGATTCATTAAGGAATGTGCTGACAAATTGAGTACTTTGGTGCAGTGTGGTGGGCACTGGTATTGCAAGGTAGTGAAGATATTGTATACTGGTAAGGACCCCAGATATGGCAATTTCTTGGTTAGTTGCTAAGCGGCACTGGTAAAAAATAATGAATGCGAGTATCAGAGAAATAGAACAATGAGAAATGGGAAGGGATGAAACCAAGAGAGAACATTTTCAAAATCATATTAGGGTTTAAGTTCACTAATAAACGGCTTAGTGTGAGTAATGCATGGACCTCGTCAACTAAGTTCACGAATTCTCCTATAAAATTCAGGGAGTTTAATTTTGAGCCAGAAACCTGCAATTTTCTTAAATACTATATGCGAATCTCACTAAGTTCTTCCTAACTTACAAAAATTATGTTTGAATGTAGAATAGTTAACAATTTTGAAAATTAAAAGGGACTAAACCAAACTTCGTCGGAAACTAGGTGAAACGCGGTAGCTGTCTATGTTTATAAAGGGGCACCCGTAGAGGCCTTGCCTCAGGGCTTAAGTTGTCTATATGCGTTATCGAACCTTAGTCCAAAATTTGTAACATCCATTGAAATCAAAGTCTTAAAGACTTATCACTAGTTTAATACGAGTTTTAATTTCAGTTAGATTTTCAAATTCAAGTTGTTTCAATATGTAATTAAACCATAAATAGAAATTTAGTTAAGTCATTTCAGTTAGTGTAGAGGGTGCTACACATCATCCATTATCTTTAAAATGTGGCCAATTGTCACTTTGATACACAAACATTTACCATTAAAACATTTTTAACTAATCGAATTCTATAGCGATTAAATTTTACGGTTTTTATGATTTAATCCTTTTACCCTAATTAATCGCTAATTTGACAAAATTACTAATCCAAAATTCAATTAACCTAGAAAATAGCCCCGTAAATATTTTTATTTTACAACCTTGGTTTATAAAAATGAAGTCCTGATACCTCAATTTCTAAAACCACTGACTTTTGAATCGATACACTTGTACCTTGACCAACTTTCCACATGACCAAATTATTAGACTAGAATTCAGTATAATACCAAAATAACTGTATAAATATTAATAAAAAATATTTATCGACTCGGTCATCTAAAAATGGAGTTTTGAAACTACCTTTTTTGGTACCGCTAAAAATTGGGTTTGTACAAATTTGGTTCTTTGTAGTGTTAGGAGGTCAATTAGTGTAATTAACCCTAATTATGACTTGTCGTAATATAACACTTAATAAGTAGTTAGCTAGACTTTTTGGTTGCATATTGGTTACTTAGGAATCACTTAGTCCCCAAACTCTTTTGGGTTCGATTCTTGGAATACTCAAATGTTCCATTGTAATAGTACAAATATTATAACTCAACTTGCCACACTTGTAATACACTGTTAGATTATTATTTGTATTTTTGTTGATTCTTGGGCCTAGTGCACACACTCTGGGGTGCGGTCAAGTTATTAGTTTTGTTGCCAATGAATGTGTGTGATTGAGTGATTTGTGTGATTGATGCATGCTAGTTAGGAAAATAATTAGTAAAAGCTAGGTTTATAGATACGGAGCTTTATTTTTTTAATGATTTCCTTAATTTTTCCTTGTTGATAATTGGTTGATAGTCATGTTTAATGATGACTATAGGTGGCTCGAAGACTCATTTCGTGTTTGATGCAAATGGTAATCCAATGCCTAGCTACGGGTAGAATGGCTACTACAGGAGATAAGGATATGTGTCTCTTTATGATTCTCACAGTTACACATATGAGATTGATGACTACAATTGGGGATGGTTAGGTAGTAACTCAATTAATGACTTATATTCCTCGTACTCTTATCAAGATGGGGGAATGTATTATGAAGATTTGAGTGATGATTATTACTTAACCACTCGGGTTGGTATACTTGAGGATGGCATGTTGACATGCCATGAAACCATGAAAACTATACATAACCAATTAAAGTCAATGTTAGAAGTAGTTCGATGTCGAGCTAAGGAACATATTCTGGTGGAAGAGTGTGTAGAGCTGAAGGACTTGGAACTTAAGAAGAAGGCCCCCTATACCTTTGTTGAACATTAAGACTTGAGGGCTTATTGTCAACAAGAGATAAATACCAGAGAAATGAGTAAGATGTTTGGAATTATTGATGAACTCTTCGACTCTTTTGACATAGGTATAGAGATAGGAGTAGAGGTAGTTTTAGAAAAGCCTTTAAGTGAAAGTGTGGAGGAGCCACCACATTTTCCAAGTACTTTAGAAAAAATCTCACGACAAGAACCGACCAAAGATGTGCTTCAACAAGGTTATGCTCTTATAGAGGCGAAAGATAAGATTCAGGTCTTTTATTTTTCAGAAGAAGTTGAATTCGTAATCCCTGAATTGACAATTCCTTAGAATGCGCAATGGCTTAGGTTCAATTTCGATGAGAAGTGGTTCAAGAAGTGCATGTCGAAAGGCTTTAAGATAAGAATGCACTGATATGTGCATTCGCTGAGGGGAGGTCTCAATTCATTCGATCATGAAAAAATGTTTGGTTAAAGTCTATAGGAATTCATAGAAATTCCACTTTTGAGGTGCTACGGATCGCCCAGGGACAACTTCCTAAGCTTTTCGATTGACTTTGAATATATTTTTAAACAATTAAAATATTGGAAACTAGACTCTAGTTACTTATGTTAGATTGCAAACTTATTTCATGCTTAGAATTAGGACTTAGTAGGTGTATTTTTGTGTAGAGAGGAGTTCAGGCTAGAAAATTAAGAAAATTTGGGCATTCTATAATAGTATTGTGACACCCTAGGCTCAATGTCGCAATACCACAGATAGTTTTGGTGGAAGGCCAAAATAACCTTCAATGTCGTGATACCGACCTTTTGGTATTGCAACAACCAAAATAGTTTCAAAATTAAATTTTGATACTAAAACATGCAGCGATATCGTGACATCTAGAAGTGGATATCACAATATTGAGGCTAATTTTTTCTCGGTGTTGCGATACCTTGTTGCATTTTACAGAAAACCCATTTTGGAATTCACGACCCACGTGTTTTCACCTTATTTAACCCAAAAACTCAGCTAAAAACACCAATTTTCACTTGGTTTCAAGCCTTAACTTCCTAAAAAATCCTCCTACTTTCACTTTTCTCTCAATTTTTTTTCTCTAATCTCTTCTTTTTCTTTGCATTTGCTTTTATTGTTTTTGGTGTTTATTTTCAATTTTTACAAGTTTTCTCTATTGATTTGGGAACTACGACGCCATACAAATGAATTAATTTTTCTTGAACATCAACAATCGTTCGAGGTTAAAAGTTCCAAAACTCTTGTTCTGCAGAGTTCTTGTTTTTTTTTAAATAAGTTGTTGCATGCTAGATTTTGAAATATTTTCTCTTACTGCAAGTGCGAGTAGTTGAAGGACTTGGTTGATATCAAATTTGAAATTGTTGTTATTGAGGTTAGTTGGTTAGATTTATTTGATTGATTACTTGATTTTCAAACTCCTTTCCATGATCACTTTTGCAATAGCTCCAGTGGTCCTTTCGATGATCACTTTTGCAATAGCTCCAATGGTTTTCCCTTTCTCAATCATAAGCCTTTTGAAAAGTTTCTTGAATTCACTGAAGGTGTCTGATTTCTCTTTCAAAAATCTTACCCAAATATAGTTTATTTGCCACAATTTTTTGTAACAGATTAAACTAGTTTTCATATTTAAGGAACTTGAATATGAGCAAATTTATTATGTTTTATTTAGTTTTTTCAATATTTGTTTTTATTTAATAAAAAGTGTAATTGAGTTGTTTTTTGAATTTAGGGGCCGAAGGAGGCCTAAGGGAAGACTAACGTACTTAGTAAGTGTGCAGGACACCATTCAAAGGCATGAGGGCTCAAGATTGGTTTCCATGTTGTAACATGAGAAGTTCAATATTGCATCATAGTGAACAGAGTGCCAAAATAACAAGTTTGCCTTCGATGTCGTAACATAGATAGTGAATGTCACGACACACCTCTAAAGCTGAGCTTGAGCCAAACAAATTGCCATTAGTGTCGCGACATAGGCAGTGGATGTCGCGACATCAAACCTGTATGTGAAAGCATTAATGACCCATGCTTAGATTTGGTTGAGTTACACATTAGTTTTTTATTTTCATTACTTTATCCATGTTTTATTCATTTCTTATAAAACCTAAATTCTTATACTTTATATTTTTTCGTAATATAATTTATCTAAAATACTAATTAGATCTATTTATGTTTAGGTTAATGTTAATTTAGTACTTGCCTGCCTTGGTTATGATCATCAAAGTACTCACCTTCTTCATTGTAAAAAGTATATTACAACCTAACCCACAGACTTGCAAACACCGCATCAATTTCATATCTTTAGTTGCAGGATTCACACTCTAGATGTTAGTACATCCGGAAGTAGTCAGTAGTGGGAGAAATCATCAACGCATACCAACACATACCTGTTACCGTCAATGCTTCCAGTTTGCATTGGTCCAAAGAAGTCTATATGAAGAAGGTGAAGTGGAACGATGGTTTAATTCTATGCCAAAAATTTATGGTCTCTCTATGCTACTTTTCCTTGAGGCAATCTCAAAATACTCTGACATCTTCCATGATTTTTTCATTTTTCTTTAAAGTTACCACACACTTATCCTTTTTGAAATTTACAAGCAATCCCTAATCACAAAGTTGGCTAATGCTAACAAGGTAAGCTTTTAAACCATCAACATATAATAGATTCTTTATATTAAGCATCCCATCAACAACAAGTGTCCTTTTGCCACAGATTTGCCCCTTTTTCCTGTTACCAAAAGTGACACTGCCTTTATAGCTTTCAGTAAAACTACTTAAGCACGGGGATCACCACTCATATGACATGTGCGGTCACTGTCAAAGTACCATATATCATCAATTGAAGCTTTGAGTGGCTGGTGTACAACAAACAAACATTGTTGATATTTTTTTTCTCCATATAAGTTTTTCCTTCTTTCAAGCAATTCTAGAAGCAATAGGCTTGACTTGAAGCATTTTTTTTATTCCATTGAATATATTTGAGCATATTAAAGAAATGGGGCCTCAAATAGTTTGGAACACCACAATAGTGGCAAATGATCTTTATTCTAGTAGATTGAACTGGTCTGATCTGACATTTAGGCCCTTTTTTTAATGTTTACTTGTTTAGAGAATTCTCCAAGGAAGTTGTTATTCCCTGCAATAACCTTTCTTTTATCTATGAAGCTTAGGACTCTTTTCATCTAATCCCTTTTCCCAACTGCTATAATCATATTTAATTTGCTAGTGCCACAATTGAACTTTTCAAGAGTCTGTCTTACATCTTTTAGTCTTTCCTCAAGTTTCTCCATCCTTTTTTATTTCCCATTAAGCTCCATCATCTTTGCATCCACTTGACTAACCGACATGGGGACTTTCTTATTTCAGAAAATCATTCCAGTAGAAAGCTTTGAATTAACATAACATAAAAGATTCCATTTTTTGAACATGAGATTGTAGGATTTCAACAATTTATTGTAGGATTTCAACAATTCATCGTGTTTCTCTTCTTCATTGCACTTGACTGATTTACACTTAGAATCATTTAGTTCATTCACCTTCGATGCGAAAGCCACAAAGTTACTCACCTATTCATTATCTGACTTTAATCTTGAGTTGGTTTCCTCATCACTCTAGGTCACACATAGAATTTTCCCTTATTCTTTTTCAGGGTATTTGTACATTCTACTTGAATATACCCAAAACCATGACACTCAAGACATTTAATTCACTATTTCTTGTCCTAACATGTTCATTTAACTCAACGTTGTTTTTGAATTTTCCTATTTGAATAGCTTTGGAAGACTCTGAGTGTTTATTCCTTACAAACTCCTTTTTAGCTGTCTTGCTGAACCCTTAAGTAAGCAAAACCAACTGTTTTTGCATCTTTATTATAATATTGCGTTGTTTAGTGGGCATATTTTTCAGCCATTGAAAAAACAATGTTATTTTAATATTTTGATTTGCCCTTCTTAGCCTCTTTCATGTTGATCTCAACGATTTGGAGAGACCTAGTTAACTCATCAATCCTCATGACATTGATATCATTGGCCTCATCGATGGCTGTTACTTTGATGCTAAACCTCCAAGTAGTGACTTAAGAGCCATTTGTTGGATCCGAGGCCCTAAGTGCACTATTTTCGCGTATGTACACTTGTATTTTTCAAAAAAATTGGTTTAATAAAAATATTCATCAATTACATTAGTACCATTTTGTATATTGTCATTAATGGTTTTTGCACGCAAAGAAAAATAGAAGCAAATATTAACTCACTGGTTATCTAATGTTTAACTAATACTAAGCGTTATTATGTGGTTGAATTGTAATACGAAAAGATAATTTGTATTAGTAGATGAACCTGAACATGTCATTAATCAAACAAAAAATGAGCAAATTGATTGAAATACTAATATGTTATCTATCAATTTCGACTGGGGAGATGTTTTATCTTGAGCATTAGATTGGATGACTCCTAGAAGATAGAGACATAGATGTGACAGAATGGAGTGACAGTACATCAAGACGGACCCAAGTAGAATAGATCCTAAATTCGTTTATGGATTTATTCACTTGTGACATTCATAGTGTGGCATACCTTAAATTTAAGTTTATGATGGATTATGTATGCATGATTCACATACTGTGATGTAAGTAAAAGCCTGAGTTCAAGTAGATAAGGAATCGACATTTGGTGCATTGGGTATATGAATTTTGCAATATGTAGCATCATTCACAATAATGGAATTCATAGCCCAACTAATTTGTAAATGATATCCTCTAATCGGCATTACATGATAGATGAAAAGTAAAAGTAGCCACGATTCATTTATTTTTGTGATAAACAAATTGATTACTATTTGATAGTAATTGACTGTTCATGAAGAAAGATGTAGTGTTTACCATAAGATAAAATAGGGTCATATTGGGAGAACATGTAACATCCTCAGGATTTAGTGGGAGGTATTGTAGCAAGTCGGGCTAAGAAAATTAGAAGGTGATAGTGTGGAAAATAGTTGGAACCAGTAAAGCATTTGGGTTGTTTTCGAAACGAGAAAAGTTAACTTGGAGTATTGACTAAATTGTAAGAAAATGAAAAGTAGTAGGGCAAAAGAGTGAAAATTAAAAGTTGAGTTAGAAACATAAACTTTGTGGAAAAACAAGGAAGGGCTAAGAAGAAATTTTACCAAACAAGATATGATTAATACATGGAATTTCTAGAGATAAGTAAGGGTAAAATATTAAGTAGTTAAATAAAATATTAGGACACATTAGGGGTTAAGTGTAGTGATGTTTAGCTTAAGGACTAGATAGAAAATTAACCATTTTTAATTAAAATCATGAGATATTTTAGAAGAATAGTGTAGGATTTTAAAGAAAGACGAAAAGCTCTCATCCTTCTCAAAGAAGCCAAAAACGTCACCCAAATATTCTTGCATCTCATCTTTTATTTTTATTCCATTTAAGTCTTTTCCTCCATTTTTGAATTCTCCAAGCTTGTTCCTTCAAATTTCTTTCATGTTTTCCTACTCAAATCAATAAAAGAGTAAGGTAGTAACCTTAGTTTCATAAAAAGAGAGCCAATACCTATATAGAAGGAGAGAGGAAATTAGGGTTAGTTTGTGATATCAATAATTCAAGGTAAGCAATGGAAAGAATTTTCATGATGTTCATGTTATTCTCTATTATTTGAGCATGAATATGTTATGTGATCATGATTTTAAC
>CM025255.1:35010576-35020850 GCA_013677275.1 Gossypium schwendimanii
AACAACCACTTTTTGAGGTGATCCAATCACACCTCATAAAAAAGGATTGGTGGCGACTCCTGTTTTTTCATTTTCATTTTTAAACCCAAGTCGACCCCGTTTTTCAATCCAAAAAATGGTGTCAACAGTTACCTCAGCAAAATACCTTGTAAAGTTACATGTTAAAAAAGAGTCCAAGTTTTACTAAACATATACATTTCTGAAATCGTTGTTAGTTTGTTCATAGACCAAAACATATTTGCAGCGAAAATCTTAAACGCCGTTATATTTTGAAAACTCAATTTATATTTTTAGAAAACACGTGCGATCCTAGGAAAAAAATTAGAATTTTGGGCCCACATGCCCGTGTGGAACCCATACGCCCAATTTAACCTAGCCCATGTGGTCCACACGGTTAGCCACACGGCCGAGCACAAGCCCATGTGGCGTCGACAGGCCAATTTTTGACTTTCACTGAACCTCATTTTCTCGTGTTTTCGTTACACATCTGGTTCATTTTCGAAGCAATTGCACCCCCACAGTGAACATCAACCTCAACAAATGACGGCCTCAAAGCTTTACTACGCACCCAAAGGGTATCAGTTTTCCTGAAGAGCACCTAGCAAAACAGTATACTAAATTAAACTCATACACCAACAGAAACTAAAGTAAAAAAACTCAAAACTCCCTCAACACCGCGACGAACCATTACATACAGAGCAGCAGGATGAAATCAAAAAGTTAAAACACCGTGATTAGAAGGGAGAATTTCGACAAAGATCTGAAAAGAAAACGAAATTTCGAGAATGGAAAAAAATAGAAAAGAATGTCAGAGGAAAATTTTTTTGAGAAAAAAATAAAAATAAAAAAAATTAAAGAAAATTTAAAATATGATAACATATCCCTAATTTTCCTCCAACTCCCCACTAACCCTCTAACTCTTAACTACCTCAGAATTTCACTTCCACTGAACCTCTATCACACTACCGAAGCAAAAATTATCATCCTCACTTGCACGAGGATTTGAATACGAGGCCTTAGGGCAAGCTAACACTTTACCACTTGAATCAACAAGCTCATTTTAATATGTGTTTACAAACAGTATTACATAAGCCCACCCAACGGGGATAAGGCTAGGATAAAAAAATAACAGAAGTTGTCAAAAGTGAGACTTGAACCCAAGACCTCAAACACACACCCAGAACACTTAGCCACTAAAGCAAATACACATTTGTGACAAAATTCACAGAAACAAAATTAAATTATTCAGGGCGTTACACTTTTGGAACCCCATTTTTGTAAACCGAGTTCGTAAAGATAACTCGTTCTCCATGTACCAACATTACTAGTGGACCAAGAGCATGAAATTCCATATAAAAAAAAAATCCAACTAAGGCCTCCTCTCCATCTGGATGTTCATTAATGTAATCCACTGTTGATGCTTCAATGCCTAATTCTTTGCTTTTTTTTTTCCCTCTTATTAATGTCGTGAATATTGTCGAAGTTCTATGGAACAGCAAGAACGTCCTGCTTACCCCTGAATTGTTGCAAAACTCAATCCCTTTTGTACCACTCAACAAAAATTTAACACAGGTGCATTAATGCACCACATGAGTGAATGGTTCTAATCCAATAAGGGAATACACTCGCAACATCCGATGAAATATATGATATCCACACGAATTGCATAATTAATAACATGATTATAGTGACATGAGTAAAATAACATAAATAAAGTAATTACATGACATGAATACATTTTTATTTTGAAAAAAAATTACCTCCTCCCCGGCGAATGTCTATATCATCTATCTGTAGACAACGAGGGTTTTGCATTTATCGATCCTTTAAAAGTAAACCATCTGAAAAAAAAACTTGTTAGATAGTATTTTTATAAAAAATAATTCTTAATCAAAGTTTTAATTTTTTTTACCTATTTACAAGTGGGAACAAATGTTGTTGGTGACTCATTAATGCCAGAAATGACATCTTGTACAATGCCCAGGATTGTAGTAGTTTCAGACACTCGACTATATCTTATGTATCGTGTTTTGTTGCTCAACAAAGCTCACGATACAACATTGCTAATACTACTGAACCCCAATTGTACGAATGAGCAGCTTGCAAATCAACCAATAGAGGTAAGTACATCAGGTGGACTTCATTTTTATTTGCATCTAACATAAGTACCCCATTTCAGTTGCAATAAATACGCTTGAACAGTGAACATCTTCTCCAACTCAGTGGCACTACTCCATAAGGTTTCAAAAATTTTCTTCAACTAGGAAAATTTCAAATTGGTAAACATAGCTTCACCATCACCAGGCAATCGTCTCAGCAACTAATAGCAGAGCTCGTAGATTCATACAATAACAACTCATTTTAAGTGGTTTCAGAAACAATCGTTTCATGACCACAATTTTGACGTGTGAGTTCAAAATATTAGTTATTTTATATTTACGAAATTATTTAAGTGTCATATTAAAATTTGGTTCAGTAATTTGATATTTAGTTTGTTAATTAAAGAAAAATGGCTAAATTGTAAACTTAGTAAAAGTGAGTACTATGGATCTTCTTAGTGTTTGAAGGCTCAATAAAGCAATTGGACCATGGTTTTCATAAATTTTAATGGACAATGGCATTATTTATTTAATTTGGTAGAGTAAACATGGTTAATGGTATGATTAGTTTAAATTAATCTTAAAAGTCTTAATAATTACAATTTTGCTTGAGTATATATTAATTATAATGAAACAAAAAGATGAAATGATGATCATCTTTCTTTCATCTTTCTTCATGGCCAAATGGTGAAAGAAAACTTAGGGTTTTAACTTTTCAATTTTCAACCCTTGATTGGTAAGTGGTTTCTAGCTCATTTCTTATAATTTTTATGTTTTTGGAATCTTGGGAAATTGATTTTGTAATAGTCTATTTTTCAGTGGTTTCAAGGTCACAAATTCGACGAATGAGTCCATAAATATTATTATTTAATATTTATGATTTAAGCATAGTATTATATTAAATTTTGATGTGGTAATTTATGTTATTAGAATGAATAATTAAATTCAAGTGGTATGTCCTTAAAGTCAAGTGGTTTTAGAAAATGATGTACTGAGACCTCGTTTCTATAATCTGAGCCCGTAAATATTTCATTTATAGAGTGTTATTCGGGTTATATATAAATTTAGTTAAGAAATTTTAAGGTATAAATAGTTAATTAGGTAAGAAGGACTAAATTGTAATAGATGTAAAAGTTAATTGCTATGGATTGTTAAGGATTAATTAAGCATAGAAACATATTTGAACGGATTTATATGGTAATTATACCATATGAATTGTGAGTGGATGGTTAGGTGAAGATTTTTATAAAATTTTATTAAATAATAAAGGGCAAAGTTGTAGTTACATAAATAAATAAAATTAAAACATGAATAAAAAGATGAACAAAGTTATCTTTATCATCTTTATGAAGGGAAAAGGCTAAAACTCCATCGAAGCTTCAACCAAGCTTTTGGCCAAGTTTATTTCACATGTTTGATTAAGAAATGCTACAATTGAATTGATGGTCACTAAATTAACTATAAATATGATAAAGGCAAGCGCACCTATTGAACAATAGTATAGCTATGGTGAGTAGGGAATATCGTATCCAGGAGGACTACAAGTATTAGTAGTTATTGTCTTTTTATTATTTAGCTGATAAATTGGAGTGATTGTTTTTAATCTAAAACTATTAAACTAATCTAACTAAGAACGCAACAAAGAATAAAATAGGAAAATAATCGAAGATAACCAATGAGATAGACAATACCCAGGAAAGAATCCACCTAGACTTCATCTATTATTATGAATCTGAACTAAACGATTTATTCACTCATTACTTGATCCGTAGAAATCTCTAAATTATATTAATATCTCTTTCCAGAGTTAGAACAACTAACTCTAGGTTGATTAATTGAAATCTCTTTCTAATTAAAACTCCTATTGTCGCATTAACTCTATCTATGGATTCTCCTATTAGATTTGACTCTAATCTGGTAGATTTATGTTGTCCTATTTCTAGGATTGCATGCAACTCCACTCAATTATGCTAGATCTACTCTTAAATAAGGACTTTTGCTCCACTAAAATAAGCACATTAAACTTGAATTAATATTCTAGAAATATTAAAACAATAAATAAGCATACATAATTGAGAACAAGAATCAAGTATTTATCGCGTAAACAGAAATCAAATAATAAGATTCATCATGGGTTTCATCTTCCCTAGGTATCTAGGGAATTTAGTTCATAATCCTGAATATAAACATCTCAAAGTTAAAATAACCATAAGACAAAAAGAAACTCAATTAAACTTCAAAAGAAATTAAATGGAGATCTTCGATCTTGAAGGAGATTCGCTTCCGAGTTGATTCCGATGACTTTCTTCGAGTGTTTTCTTTGATCTTCCTTGATGGCTCCTATAACAGCTCATTTTTTAGTGGTTTCGAGGCTACCAAATCCAACGAGTAAGTTTGTAAATATCATTGCTTAATATTTACGAGCCAAATGTGATTTTTAAAAAGGTTTTTGATTTGATAATTTATGTTATATAAGTGATTTATTAAGTTCAAGTGGTTTTAGAAAATAATGTATCGGGACCTTGCTTTGATAAACTGAGCCGTAAATATTTTTTATAAATATTTACAGAGTGTCATTAAGGTGTTATTAAAGTTTTGTTAAGAAATTTTAACGTTTCGATGGTTAATTAATTAAAAAGGAAAAAAGTGCATTCCCAGAACTCCGTTCCCGTAAATCGAAATCGTAAATATTTATGTAGTTAATTAGGTTTCGATTAACTACACAACAAAATACACCCAAATGTGTCTGGAATACACATCAACGAAAGCAACATAATATTGATGACCAACTGAATAACAAGGGGTAGGTCCCCATAAATCTGCAAAATCTAACTCTAAAGGAGCAGTATACTGAGTTAGAGAAGATGAAAATGGTAGTTTATGACTCTTGCCTAACATACACGCATTGCACAAAGGACTATTCTTATTTCTAGAAACAGAAACATTACAAGAAACAAGAACTTGATTGACAATAGCAGCAAATGGGTGTTAATCGCTAATGCCATCGATCAAAACCCGTGAGAGTATTAGATGAAGATGGCAAACCAGCAACAGATTGAATCAGCAACAGATTGAATCATAGTCAAAGCTGAAATAGAAGCAGGGGAGATGCCATCAAACGAAACAAAGAATTGGTACAAGTCATTGACCTCAACCTCGTGAAGTAGAACCTATTGCGTCTTCATATCCTTCACAAAACACCGATCAGGAAAGAACTCAAAGAACACACGATTATCCTTGGCAATTTTAGAAACTAACAGGAGATTTTTATGAATATCAAGGACAAAAAGATCATTAAGTAGCAATGAAGCAGACTTAGTGGTAAGAATTGAGTCACCAATTCGTGAAATAGGAACTGAAGAACCATTTGGATAACCACATTACCTGAACCCTAATACGACTGTGAACTATTAAACTAAGTAGAATCGTGAGTGATATGAGTTGTGGCACCGCTATCATTGTACCAAATAGGATCAGCAACAACAGATGGTGTAGCCTGAGTAGTAGAGACAACAGTAGCACGACCAACTTTCATGGCAGGAATAGATATTGAATTAGGGCAAGAACTAACCCCAAATTGAGTCCCAGAATAAATGTAACTAGCAGACCCTGAAGTGAATTGTGGCCTAAAATGAGACGAAAGCCCAGAGTACGAGGGTGGAGCCATTCCAGGAGTAAAACACATGTAAGCGGACGCACCCGATCCAGTCACAAAGGAAGGCGTATGACCAGCACCAAAATTAGAGTGAGCTCCTGAATTAGACACCTTATCACCATCAACATCATACCGATAAAAACACAGATAGGCTACATGACCTAGTTTACCACAAATCTGACATTGCATGTGACTGCCACCACCAAACTGCCCACGACTACGACCACGAAACTAACCAGTCAATCGTTGAGACTGAAACACGTGTGGTGGTGGTAGACCAAAATACGATGGAAGATCTAATGAAGCAATCTTGGTAGCTTCAGCAACATTAGTAGAGAACGACGAAAAATGCACCTGTTGTCGAGCCTCAGCATCAAGACGAGCCATGGTAATATCATGGAAATCAAACGAAACTCAACTGGTTGTAATAATCAACACAACATGATCAAACTTAGGAGGTAGGCCATTGAGGATGGTCGATTGTTGTTCCTCCAGAGATATATGGTGGCCACAACCAACCAACAAATCACACAAATGCTTAATCTCTGCAAGATACACTGACATGGAAAGAGTATTTTTCTCAAAATGAAGCAGAGATCGAGACCTCATCACTTTGGTGGCGGTCTGAGTCCCAAGAACCCGTGTTAAAGCCTCCCACAGCTTAGCCGTAGAGGATGGGCTCCCAATCAATTCTGCAACGCCAGACTCACGGTGGAAAGCAACCATGCCAAAAGAGCCGAATCTTGCTTCTCATATTGTGCGAATGTCAAATTTTCAAGCAAAACACCATCCTTCCCAATAATCAACTTTGGTAGAACAGTAACTGTTTCCTCAGCAAAAGGCAGAAGACAATAGGTCTTAAGTGCAAGCAACATATGCTACTTCCAGGCCAGAAAGTTACTATCATCAATGAGAGTAGTAACTTTCTGAGAAGCAAATGCCATTGGAGTAAACGATTGGACAACCGCAAAACCAGGAGAGCCAACGTCAGACTCCATTAATGTAGGAACCGTCGAGCATCTGATACCATACTAGAAAATCAGAGAAATATAGGATTTATTCATATCATGATCAGTACATCAGATCTGTTTTATACACTAAGATAACAATTCAACAGAGGCTTAACAGATTGTAACTAATTGTAACAGAATGCTAATTGCAATAGAATCATAACCAACTAAGCTAACTAATTCAACTAATCCTCATCTTCAATATTTTGCAACTACTCTGTAGTTGCTAATATTCCCCAACTGAATTTATTCATAGGAAATCTTGAAATACAAATTGGGTGATTAACTAGAGCTTTATTCACAGCTAATTCATAACAAATGCTTATAAATTTTAAAAACGAAGTTGAGAAATAAGAGATAAATGGAAGAAAGAGAGATAGAAAGCAAATATACATACCTTACCTTGAAATATGACCCAAATTGTATCACCGTACTTAGCCATTGGAGACTACATCTTCCAATAGTTCCTCAAAATTTATGGTCGAGAAAGGGTTTGACAATGGAAGGGATTGACGACTAAGGGCTTTAACAACTTGTTGCATGGTTGGCCAAAGTTGGGGATTGCCATTCAAGCATGTAATTGCTATCTTCATCCAAAAAAATCCAAAATTTTTTTCCATCAAGCCTAACTTTGAAGAATAGAGAGAATGTTGGCAAACAAAGAATAGAGATGTTTCAATCAGTCTCGTTAGTGGGAAAAATGCAAGTTGTAAACATGATGTCAACATGTTTATACTTTTACGACAACTTATTATTTCTCCAACTTTTAAATAGGAGAAAATTTCACATTTAACTACACTTAAACTCACATATTTTTAATTATGAGAATAATAATGATGCTAATTAAATTAAAACTTAATCAGTTTTTTTCTAATTAATTTTAAAATTTTTTAATGAAATATCAACTTATAATACATTGTGTATAATATATATGATAATAGAAAATAAATATGAAAATTGACTAATTATTATATATGAAAGTGGGGATTATGAAAGCCAACTTTAGCAATGAATCCAACTTTTCTCTTCTTATCAAGTAATGAGCGGTCTTTCATACCCTAAGAGATTACGAGAGCCAAGAAATAAAGGTGGAGAAGAATTGGATGAAGGAGGTTCTTGGTTGAACAGAAAAGTGGAAGGAGAAAAAAGAGTGAATGAAAAAGTGGAAAACAAATTTAAGAATGCTTGGTAAAAAGGAAAATTGGAGAGATAATATTTTTTATCTTAATGTATAAAAATAAATCACTCCAAATTGGAATTATAAGAAGAGAGAGAATGAGAGAGAGATGTATGTTAGTACAAAATTATGCATTTTTGAAAATGTTCATTTTTTTTCCTGTCATTTTTCGACTCTACCAAGTAATGAGTAGAAAGAAAATTACTTTTTCTTTCAAATTTTTTAACTTTCCTGCCAAGCAAAACCTCAATAATGGAGGATGTGTAGGGGCGAAGCTAGAAATGTTTATAGGGGCCATATTTATATAAAATAGACATGTTTAAAGTAAACCTAGCTTGTACCAGTCGGACATACTTTTAACAAGTATTTTTTAATTTTGAAATAATCTTGACTATCAAAATTAACATTTAGAAAAATTAAAATAAGTTAATGCTCGGTTTGTATTAGATATCACAATTATTTAACTTTATTTTTACCGAACTATTTAGAATTAGGGTTAATTTGATAGAATGTATAAATATTGAGAACTCAATATGTTGTTATACCTAGTAAAAAGACCACTCCATTATTTTCCTTAACAACTTAATTAGTGGGCGCCTAAAATAGAAATGAATGATAAGATTAATGATGAAATTGAAAGTTTTTATAGTTCAATGTTAAAAACAGAAACAGGCTGAAAATATTGGGTGACTAATTGTATAGTTTACCCATACATAAAATAAGAATAAAAGCAACATATTCTAAACTTAAAAACTGGACAGTTGAGATTAGGTTTAAGCTTTAAATATTAATGCTCGAACAGGACATCTCCATTTTAAATGAGCCTAATGTTTTTCTAACTCACTTAATATTTTTTTTATTTAAATCCTCTCAAGTATGAAGTTGGACTAAGGGTTTCGATAAATAATCTGCGCTTGAATAGATTGCTATCGATAAACTTTTAATAAAATAATATAAATTGTTATTTAATTCCAAGATTAAAATTTACATGCTAAAAAAGATTTGTGAGAGGAAAATTTCTTTTGTAATTTGTAATGAAGAAAATTTTGTGTGGTGTATTTGCATGGTTATAATTTATTACTACCTTTTATTTCAACCACCAATCTAATAATCTACCATTGAGCAAAATTAAATTATATGAAGATGAACTTTAGTAGTTTTAAATTTTAAAAAATTAACAGAAACTTTAATATATAAAAAATTATTTGAGTAGGCCAATGCAGAGCTTTTTTTTTTTTTACGTAAAACTCTTAAGTTACATTAATGAGGAAAACGGATCAAAATAGAGAAGAAATTTTATACCCAAATCATCAAGTTTTCTCAATACACCCTTCCTACTTTCCCTCGATTTTAATCGAAACATCGTTACAATCCAATTACAAAACATTAAATATTATATACTGAACTGAAATTGGGTACAAAGGATAACTTAACAAACAAGATACAATAGGATACAAAATAAAACACCATGATACTTTAAGGTGTGACATAACGAAAATACTTGCAACACTTTCTTCTATTCCAAGCTGTGACGTAAGGAAAATACTTGCAACCCTGCTACCCTCCCAACACACTTCATTCTCTACATCCAATTTCAGTGTTTAAGCATCTCATTCTCAACAAAGCTGCGAAATAAGAGATAATTGGAAGAAAAAGAGCTTATATAAAGCCAATTTACATACCTTACCTACAAATATGATTGACATTGTATCACCTTACTTACCCATTGCAGACTACCTCTCCCAACACTTCTTCCAATTGTATGCTGTTGAAAGGGCTCGGTAAAGGAAGGGATTGACGACCAAGGGCTTGAGAAACTTGCTGCATGGTTGGCCGAAGTTGGGGATTGCCATTCAAGCATGCCACTGCTATCTTCATAGTAGAGACCAAGTCTTTGGCAGATTGCCCTACTGGTGGTGAAAGACGTTGGTCTATCGTATCTTTCAGTAAAACCTGCTGGTAATTTGACATCAATGACGATGTCGACTCCAGTGATGAAAAATACGATATAAGATCACCAGCATGCCTCCCCATACAAACTTCCATTGTTAGCACCCCAAAACTGTAGACATCACACTTCTCATCTACTCTCATTGTATAAGCCAACTCTGTATAAAAGATTTTACTAGTCAGCATATGCTATTTGAACTTTGTTTATTTAACAACATGCAAGAAATGAACAGTTTTAATCAAATAGAGAACATGTTCAAAGCGTTTTTAGGAAAAAGAATTAGTTAATACCTGGAGCTATATACCCGTAGGTACCCGCAAGTGAAGTCCAATTGGAGGAGTCAGGCTTTAAAATCCTAGCAGTGCCAAAATCAGAGACACGA
>CM025255.1:35036829-35054261 GCA_013677275.1 Gossypium schwendimanii
TAAAAATAATTAAAATTTAATATGTTCATAATTTGAGTGAAAAATAATTATTTTAAATTTAAAATATGAATTTTGACAATAATTACTAAGAAACTACATGAATGAGAGCTAAAAAAGGGTTGAAAAAGTTTTTATATTTTTATGTTTCCAAACAAGAACAATTGGTATCAAGAGCCTAAGTCTTTGAGGGCCTTGTGAGTGTTTTTTTGTTTAAAAAAAGAGTTAATTGTATCTTGTTTGTATTGCAATGTCATCTGGAAGCTTCACACCACCTCCACTTCCTATCTTTGCTGGAGAAAAATAGCATATTTGCATTGGAAAGATGAAGACAAATCTTTAGGCATATGACTTGTGGGAAGTTGTTGATTCAAGCAGAGACCCACCACCCTTGCGAGTTACTCAACTATTTCTCAAATTAGACAACATAGTGATGAGGCTGTTAAGAAATATAAGGCATTGTCTTGCCTTCAAAATGGTCTGTCTAATGTTATTTTCACAAGAATCATAGCTTGTAAAACTCCAAAACAAGCCTTGGACAAGTTGAAAGAGGAGTTCCAGAGGATTGAGAAGACAAGGCAGCAACAGCTTTTGAACTTGAAGAGACTTTGAAAACCTAAAGATGAAAGAAACTAAAACAACCAAGCAGTATGTAGACATGATAATGTCCATTGTCAACAACATAAGGCTGCTTGGTGATCAGTTTAGTGATAAGAGGATTGTTGACAAGGTTATCACAGCACTCCCAGAGAAGTATGAGTCCAAGATCTCATCCTTTAAGGACTCAAGAGATTTGACAATGATCTCTCTATCAGAGCTCATAAATGTTTTTGTATGAACAGGAACAAAGAAGAGAAAGTAGAGAAGAGTGGCACACTGAAGGTGCTTTCCAAGCTAGGAACAAGGAGAGTCCAAGTTCCTCAAGTAACAAAGGCAAGAAGAAATGGAATCAAATGAAAGAAAGGCCAAAAATAGATGGTGAGAAGAAAAAGTATCTACCATGCTCTAATTACAAAAAGATGGGCCATTCAGAGAAATTTTGTTGGACCGGACCTAATGTGCAGTGTAGAAACTACAAGCAATTTGGCCATGATGTAAGAATTTGCAAAAACAAAGTGCAGCAACAACAACAATAGTCCAATCAGGCTCAAGCTACTGATGAACATAAAGCTCATGAGGAGCTCCCATTCACTGCATCATGCTTCGTAGTCAACAACAAAGTCAAGAAAAACTAGTTGATTGACAATGGTTGTACAAATCATATGGTTTCAAATGAAGGCATGCTCAAGGAGATCGAAAGATCCTTTAGTTCGAGAATTAAATTGGAAAAGGCCAGATCATTGAAGCTAAGAGAAAGAGAGACATTCAAGCTAGCACTCCTATAGGTACAAAAGTAATTTCTGATGTTTTATTTGTACCTGATATGGATCAGAACTTGCTTAGTGTTGGTCAACTAGTTGAGAAAAATTATTATGTTGTTATTGAAAAGAATAAATGTGTTGTATGTAACACCCTATACCCGCTCTGGTCACCAAGCTCGAATACGAGATGCCACACTACCGTCTCATGTCATATCCAACGAGTGAAAGTTCATTCTAAAAGAAACGCCTTTCATATTATCATTCGTATAGGTTTTAAGTCAATAATATTTGTTAGTTATCAATGTTACATGTTAACCATTCATCAAATAGTTGTATAATAATACTTAAACATGCATAAGGTCAATTTAACAAAATTTCCAAAACTTGTCCGTAGGTATCGATACTGACACTTGGGTATCGGTATTTTTCCTAGGTGGTATCGATACCACTTGGAAAAAGGATACCAAACTTCCATTCTGTTTCTCGACCAAAATCCTAAAGTCTCGAAAACTATCGACACCTATCATGAAATATCGATATTTGACCCTGAGTATCGATACTCGAGCAAAGGTATTGATACCAAATCTCTAATCTGACTTCCTGCACATTTTAAAACGCAGAGGTATTAATCTTACAACACGAATATCGATATCCTTACTCTAGACCTAAAAAATGCAGCGTACATAAGCAAATAATCCATTCCCATTTAGTTTTTAAACATCATGCATCATATATTTAGACAAGTAATTGTCAAACGGCTAAAATTCGATAGTTCAAAACGTCAAAAATGTATCCGAGCTAGAAACACCATGCCATCATCAATGTTTATAACCTAAGCATAATTGTAACTCTTAAACCTTATAAAAAAAGTTATAACCAGCAAAATGTTTAGAAAATAACATGTTCATAAACAAGTCTATCACATTGCCTTTTTTTTTACCAAAATGTAAATAAATAAAGAACACCTACGGAATAACACAAAATTGGATTGGATCAACTCTCGAAAACCACATCGCTCACACCGACACACAACTAATCTACAATGGGTAAATTAGGGAGTGGGTGAGCTTAAAAAGCTTAGTGAATGATTAGAATAGCCACCACGCAAACATGTCATCATGCATTCTCAAGGCAACCATTTACAACTACAATTAAAATAGTGCAATGCCTAGTATCTTAGAGTACCTATCAATATATTATCTACCGATTCATCTTCCCAACATTTACATACTCATGTAGACATATATCATGTAACACACATATTTGGTCAAACATGTATCACATTTCATACAAGTCACATATAACGATAAATTAACAATATAGCACATATTCCATTAAGCATACAACATGTTCCTCATAGTTACATATCGTATGATAGATTGGCACTTGAGTTATGAAACATATAGTGAGGTCTATCATCACACATCGAATACACAGATCTCCAACACACCAAACATAGACTCATGAAGGCAAACATGTCCCAAAAGTGTAGCATAAAGCTAACACTCTCCTTCTTCTCCCTTACATGTCATGTTGAATGGAGCTTACCTTACATTCCCTTATCCATCCAACATATCCCAAGGCTTCAACGCCCAAAATCATTGTATATATAGGTGAGCACTCACAATCCTATGGCATGATAAGTATATCTAATGGTTTCAAAATCACAAGGCCAAAATATCTAAAATCCAAAACTTAACACTTACTGATTATTCGTACACTATCTCATGTTAGCATCTTTTGAAAAACACTACCACAATCAGATAACATATATTTCATGTATATTTGCACCTTTCATAACAGTTACCACATCCATGTATCACACATTTGACCTTCTCATCACCTGCACAATTTCATAATCATATAAGCACAAAGTCACAAAAGAAATATAGGTACTAGAAAACTTACACTCGGAATTTAGAGTAGGGGTTTAGGCTACTACTAAATTCCCAAATGACATATGACTCGTGTCTACGAGCAGTGATTCCAAACACTCACCACTATTCTTTCTCTAAAAATTTGAAAGCTCAAACTAGTTCTTTCTTTAACTTGTAGAAGGCTCTAATGAATCCAAGGCTTTACACACATTAACCATACAAAATTAACAATCAAATAGTAGTCAAGGGCTCACCTAAACAACTAAAACATCAACCTATCCTAAGTTCTCATGTAATGAAAATTTAACATAACAAACTTAGAATGTTCATAACTCAGTCTATGCTTCACCTTTTTGCCTAAAACGGATTCAATTCACCTAATTAGCCATCTACGTCTAGTCCTCAACCCTTAAACCACTGAAAACTACCCAATTCATAGTATCAAAAATTTTCAACATTTTTTTGGTGATTTTCACAAATTCATTAAAACATAAGAAATCATTAACGAAACTTTGGGGCAAGTTTAGAAACCTTATAATCATGAATAAATAAGTTGAAAAACACTTTGAAACCACGTTTTTAGTAAAAAAATTTGGCTTTTATTAAAAACTTGTTATTCATTGGTAAATACTTCAATTTTAAGGACTAGATCTTATGGTCGTGTGGTGCACACGGTCTATCACACGACCATGTGATGTTATGCAGTTTCAAAACAACCCTTTTCTTCGAGGTTTTCTAGAGTTTCAAATGAGATTTTGGGTGATTTTCACACACCTGATGATGATTCAGACTGACCACACAATCAAACACCTCCAAATCTTATATAAAACATTAAATCATATCACCTAACAATCTAATTCCAATACTGAAACTTGAGTTCCAGACATAAAACTTAACACATAAAATGCCAAAACTTTTATTTGAACCTTTACCTCTTAAAAACAACAACTCATAGTGACTAATCTGCTAATCGATTAGCCGTTCCACAATCAACACCTAAACAATTCCAACAAACTATGATTAAAATCTAATCTCCAAACCAAGCTCCTATTAACTACCCACCTTCTTACAAATAACTTAGTAACATCAAAAACCTTAAAGCAGAATTAACATCAATTACCTGAAAAAAATGACGAAAAGACAAATATTCGGCAGTGAAATAAACGCAGAAGAACAATGAGCAAAACAAAGATGAAAACAAAAAAGAATGAAGTAGTAAAATCTTGACACTCGCTGACTGTCACAACCTCATCACTATCCCCAACCTTAAAAGTCACCTTATTATATTCACAATCTAATTCAACCTGATGCTCCACCAACCAATCCATTCCCAAAACCAGATTGAACTCTTGAAAGGGTAACTCCATTAAATTAGCGGGGAAAACAAGCCCCTGTACCTTAAGCGGACACCTCCTGAACACATTACCAACTCGAACAGATTGTCCTAAAGGACTTATTATAGAAAGCTCACTACTAATATGATCAGTCAAAATCCTCAAATTACCTGATATACTACTAGTTATGTAAGAATGCGTAGAACCATAATCAATTAATGCAAAATAGGGAATTAGATGCATAACAAACGTACCAGCAATGACATCAGCCACATTTCAGTCTTCTCGGCACCTCATCGCATAAACTAAGGCTAGTTGTCTAGCCTCAGTCTGAACCCTACCTCTGCCTGGTGCTCTTCGACTACGTCCACCACCATTACCTCCCTTCATCTAACCATGGCCCCTAGCAGACGGCTGAACCAACCTCTGAGGTTGAATTTGACCCTGAACCAGAGCTTGAACCAGATCAACCATTCGAGGACACTCGCTAATCTTATACTCAATGGACTCACATCAATAACAAGCTCCAATCCTCCTCCAACACTCGCCTAGGTAGCGTCTATTTCAAAACCCATATATTAGAACCTACTCAATTCTAACAATGTACTCAACTCTAGCAACTGACTCTGCTTGCTCAGGTCTCTCAAACTTGGCCATTTTCATAGATTGCTAAGAAAAATTGGAAGGACCCAAATCCCTCTTGTTCTTGTTCTGATTTTTCTCCTCTCTTTTTTCTTGCGCTCAGTGCACTTAATATCCTCAGTAATATTAACCTTCTCCACCAAAGTTTCAAAAACTCACTATTGCCAGGGAGCTACTAGAACCTTAATGTCGTACATCAAACCCTCCTCAAACTGAACACTCTATCATAATCAGTTTCTACCAAATTGCGAGTGTACCTGCTCAATCTCAAGAATTCGGCCTCAAAAACTCGCATATACAGGTCTTAACATAGCCCACCCCTACATACTTATTCTGGAACCGCTCAAGTTGAATACCCTCCTCCACTATCAACCACCATTAATAAGCCTCATCACAAAGCAAAGATATTGCACCCTTCAATTTTCTTCTCGAGGGTGTATTCTAGGTCATTCATAATTATTTCTGTAGCCACCAACTAATACTCGGCCACAATCAGGACAACCCCAGTGACACCTCAGAATAATTCAGCTCCATTGGACCAGAGTTGTTCAATTACTGACCCTCGGTTCCCAGATCCAGTATGGGTCCCAACAACCCTCTCCAAAACCCTCAAAATATCTTGGGACAGTGTGTCATCCCTGGCAGTTTGAGCCTAGACCTAATCTTAACTGTCAGAGTTCCAATAGTTTCACCGGTACCTAATTGAGGCATACTTCCCATCGAATATGACTCAACTCGAGCCCCTCAATGATTACCATCACTCCCACGAGTACCATATCCTTGAGATCCATGAGTACTTATTATCTTATCTATAATTTTTTAAATTTTATGGATCAGTTTAAGTTTTAAAACCTTAATTTTAAAGTTTTATTAGAGTACCTATCAGTATTTAGAGAGTGGGTTATTGCACTACAGTCTCTAAAGGCAAATACATATACTAAAGTGTCACATACAAAAGTATATCTAAAGCATAACTAAAGTTCAGGTTTCTTACTTGGACCGGTGCCAGAGTCTTGGTTTCACTTTTTAAAAATTCAAGGTCATTTCAATAAAATTTTTGAAAAAAAATATTTTATTATTATTTCAAGATAATTTGGACTTAAAATACATAGGTTGAGTTTTGCAACCTGACTTTGATACCACAAAATGTAACACCCCACACCTAGCCTAGATGTTATGGTCAGATTGAAAGGGTTACATTGTATGTGAAAATAATGATGCTTAATTTTGATGAATAGCTCATTTTTTAGCTTAAAGGAAAACATAAGTGATTAAAACATTGAAAATGTGACTATTCCGAAGCACACGTGAGTACTTTGACGAAACTACATTTTTATTTGCTTTGTTAAACAGATCCAATTCACTTAAATTGTTTGTATGATAAAACATTGTATCCGATTCCAAATGAAAACCTTGGCAGCAGAAAAATCATTTTTAATTTGTGTTTTATAAACCATAGTATATTCTTCGATACGATATATTGTATAATATTTCAGTTACGAATAACATGTTTATAAAAAGAAAAACCAAAACCAATAATAATGTCCCAAAAAAAATTAGAAGTCCAAAACATACTAAACCAATAATATGTAAACTGAGCTCTAGAGTCACCATCCAATCCTAAGCCTGAAGATCAGCTACAATGAGACAAAACAGACGAGTAAGCTAGAAGCCCAGTGTGTGACTTGGCCCACAGTAGAGTTTACTTAAGGAGTTTGCATACCTAAATAATCAATTTAGAATTTTCATATCCTATAACATATTGAAATCATATTGTTTAACATATCAAAGTCATATCATATAGTTTATCAGAGTATATCACATAACATATCAGACATATCCTACCCCCATCCGTTATACACCTTCTCTGTCTAACAAATCATACCAATTAGGACTACAAGAGTCCATCCAACCAATCACACTGATATGTGGCAATATGCCACTCATAAATATATAACTGAGCTACCTGACAGAAATTGCGATTTAATTGCCATAAGTGCAATAAAACAATCATATTACTCTTCCTCCATCACATCTTAACCCGCCCCAATGCATAGGCATAATCATAATCATAGTACCATACATACATATATCATGAGTCTTATGTCATGCATACCTAAACATATAAATATATATTTTTACTAGAACATAGCATAGCATATGATTTAAATAAAACAAAACTTACTTAACATACTTTTAAGCTTACTCATGTGTACATATACCGAACCTTACACTTTTTGGGGCCTACATAATTCCCACAAACCCAATTCATGAATCCCTTAATTGACCCCTAATCGGGCTTTAAAATTGACCAAAAAGGCCCATATGGCCCAATAAGCCAGCCCATGTGGTCCACATAGTAGTGTGCTCCACACGACCTGGCACACGCATACGGTCGTGTGGTGCACATGGTTTGTCACACGACCAGCCACACGACTATGTGATGTTGGACAATTTTGAAATAACCCTCTTTTTTTTGTTTTCCCATAGTTTCAAAGAAGATTTTGGGTGATTTTCACACACCTGATGATGATTCGAAATGACCACACAATCGAGCACCTTCAAATCTTACATACAACATTAAATCATATCACCTAATAGTCCAATTCAATACTGAAACCTGAATTCGAAACTTAAAAATTAACACATAAAACTCCAAAACTGTTATTTGAACCTTTACCTTTTTAAAACAACAGCCGATAATAACTAATCCGCTGGTCGATTAGTCATTCCACAATTAGCACCTAAACAATTCCAACAAACTACGATTAAAATCCAATCTCCAACCCAAACTCCTGCTAACCACCCACCTTCTAAAAAATAACTTAGTAGCATCAAAAACCTTATAACAAAATTAACATCACTTGCCCGAAAAAGATGATTAAAAGACGAAGATTCGAAAACTTAACAAGCCAAAGAAACACAGAAGAATAAGGAGTAAAATAAAGACGAAAATGACAAAGAAAAATGTAGTAAAATTTTTAGAATTGCAAAGCAAATGATAGAAAAGAGTAGTGGCCAAAAACAAAAAGAAGAAAACGTGGAAAGAAGTGGAAAAGAGAAGCGAAGAAAGAAAAAGAAAGAAAAAATAAAACCTGCGGAGAGCTGGTGTGTATGGATAATTAGTGTTGAGAGCAATATTATGGTGTTGATAATTTTAAATAAAATAAAATATTTCAATTTGAACCAAATCCTAACCCATAGGTTTCATAAAATTCAAATTGAACTAAACTAGCAACAAATAAGAAGGAGCAAAAATATTCCATACTTGCACAACACATGACTCAAACACAAGACTTAAAGATAAGCTGAAGCCTTACCATTGAACCACTAGGCTCATTCTTGTCACAATCCAACGAAAATATAAGAGAAGCCCAAAAGCTCAGGCTTGACATAATGCTAAAATTAATATGAAAAATTCAAAACAAGGGAATCGAACCCAAGACCTAAAGCAGACATCCAAGGCACTTAACCACCATACCAAATCAAATTATTTGACAAACTTGCACAATTAAAATCTATGAATTTTGGGATGTTACAACCAGTGAAGACTGATTTACTTATCAATAGAATGTACTTCATTTTGTTTACTGATGACTACGCTAGTTACTATCGGGTGTATTTTTTGAAGGCCAGGTCTGAAGTTTTTGAGGCCTTTTGGAAGTTCAAGGCTACTATTGAAAACCAAGCCTGTTGCAAGCTAAGAATACTCAAGTCAGACAATGGGACTGACTATACTTTTGAATAGTTTCAAAAGTTCTCTGAATATGATGGAATCAAGCATCAATTGACAAATACATACACTCCTCAACAAAATGGTGTATGTAAAAGAAAAAATAGAACAATAATGGGCATATCAAGATGTTTGTTATTTGAGAAGAAGCTGCCAAACAAGTTGTAGGTTAAAGCTGCGAGCACCTCTATTTATCTGCTCAACAAATTTCCAACAAAAGATGTGAATGATATGACACCTTTCAAAGGATGGTTTAGATTTAAGCCATTAGTGTCATACTTGAATATTTTTGGTTGCTTGTGCTACACACTTATTCCTGCTGTTAAAAGGAAAGCTAGAAAGAATAGCACAACTAGGTATCTTTACAGGTTATAATAGTTGCAAGAAAAGGTATAAGATCTTTGATCCATTTACAAGCAAAGTGTTTGAGAGCAGAGAGATGTGAAGTTCAATGAAGAAATGTTTTGGAATTGGAAACCTATAGAAGGTGAAATGGTTGAACGAAATCAGACTGAGCTGAAAGTGTAACTTTTTGAATTTCAAAATCAAGTTAGTGATAGTGTTAATGATTTACCAATTAGAGGCACTAGGCCTATTTATAAGATTTATGAAAGATATAATGTAGATGTGCTAGAGCCTGTCAGTTATGAAGAGGCAGCAAAGGAAAATTGTTGGATAGAGGCTATGGAAGTGAGATAACCATGATAAAAAAGAATGAAACTTGAGAGTTGGTTGACAAGCCAGTTCGGAAAAAAGGTTATTGGGGTGTAATGGGGCTATAGAACCAAGTTAAATATTGATGGTTTAGCAAAAGGACTCAAACCAGGTTAGTTGTGTAAAAGGATTTAGTCAACAATATGGTGTTGACTATGCTAAAACCTTTGCACCAGTAGCTAGATTGGACACCATTAGACTGCTTCTAACTATGACAACTCAAAAAAGGTGGAAGATACATCAATTTATGTAAAGTCAACATTTCTTAATGGTAGTTTGAAGGAAGAAGTTTATGTTGTACAACCACAAGGATTTATAGCTAATGGTGAAGAACAAAAAGTATGCAAGCTAAAGAAGGCTTTATATGGCCTGAAATAGGCACCGTGAGCTTGGTATGATAGAATTGAAATGTATATCTTGAGTTTGGGATTTGAGAGGAGCATAAGTGAACCCACCTTGTATGTGAAGAAAGAAGGGAAGAAGACTTTGCTGATAGTGTCCTTGTATGTTGATGATCTACTGGTGACAGGCATTAGTGGAAACCTGCTAAAGGATTTCAAGAAAACAAATTTGAGTTGAATTTGAAATGTTTGATCTTGGAGACATAACTTATTTTCTTGGCCTAGAAGTGTTTTAGTCAAATTGAGGAATCTTCATTAGTCAAAAGAGCTTTGCCTTAAAGATCTTGAACAGATTTTGTATAGAAAACTGCAAGCCAGTAGGCACCCCCATTGCATAAGATGAAAAACACTAAAGCCAAAATGATTTTGAAAGAGTTGGTGAAGGAAACTATAGAAGCCTTATAGGATGTTTACTCTATTTTAATAGCATTGAGGCCTTGTAACACTTTATACCCGGCCCGGTCATCGAGCCTAAATATAAAGATGCCACACCATCATCTCACTACTTGTACATTACAGTGTTCAATATATTAAAGCCAACACATGTCATTCATAGCATTTGCACAGGTTTTAAGACATACATGCATCAATCATCATTAAATCATGCTGGACGTACATTAATGTAGCTTACCGTGTTAAAAATTTAAGCTTTTCGACCACTTAGTAAAATTTCCAAGGCAATCATGTAGGTATCGATACTGACTCTAGGGTATCATTATTTTATATAAGTGGTATCGATACCACCTAGAAAATTGATACCAAACTTGCATTCTGTTTTTCTCTCGAAAATCACACTATCAAAAATTATCGATACCTGTCATATAGTATCTATATATTTACCCTGAGATCAATAATCGAGCAAATGTATTGATATCAAATCTCTATTCTAACCTCCCTACACATTCCAAAATATAGAGGTATCATTTTTAAAACCTGATTATCAATACCTCTGCTACAGACCTCAAAAATACAACATACAAAAGTATTTAGTCCTTTCCAATTTAGTTTCTAAACATCATGCATCAAATACTTCGACAAATAATCATCTAAATGGATAAATTTAACAGTTCAAAACGTCAGAAATGTGTCCAAGCAAGAATGTCATGCCATCATCAATGTTCATAAACCTAAGCATATTTATAACTCATAAACCTCATAAACAAAAACAAAAACTAGCAAAATGTTCAAAACTAACATGGCTATAAATAGGCCTATCACATTGCCTTATTCCCCAAAACGTGAATAAATAAATAATGAACACCTACAGAATACTAACAAGTTTTCCTTGGATCACTCCCTCAGAAAAACAACACCGCCCACACCAAAATGTCACTAATCTGTATATGTTGAAAAGAGTAGGTAAGCTTAAACAAGCTCAGTGAATGATTAGAATAATCACTACGCAAACATGTCATCATGCATCCAAAACACCACCAAATATATATACAAATACAATGTACTTATGTCTAGTGTAATATAATACCTATTCATACATTATCTATTAGTTCATTTACATAGCATTTACATACTCATTCAATCATATGCCATATAACACAATCCATTAATCATGTATCACATTTCACACAATCAAGTATAATGATAAATTGGCTATTGAGGTATGAAGCATAAAGTGGGCACTATCACCACACATCGAATACACAGATCTCCAATCACACTAAATGACTCATAGAGTCTAACATATCCCATAAGTGAATCATATAGCTAACACTCTTCTTATTTTCCCTCACATGTCTCATTGAATAGAGCTTAGCTCACATTCTATTATCCCTCCAACATGTCTCAGGGCCTTAACGCCCAAAATCACTGTACATATAGGTAAGTACTCACAATCCTATGACATGCCAACTATATCCAACGGTTTCAAGATCTACTGATTATCCGTACACTATCACTGCAAATTTTTTTTAGCAAAACACTGTCACTAACATTTAACATGTACATAATATGTACACATTTGCACTTTCACAACAGTTATCACAACCACATATCACATGTTATAGCCTCTCATCCCAATTCACATATGTACATAATTCACAAGATAAAAATAGGTATGAGAAATTTTACACTTGGAATTTTGAGTAGGGGTTTAGGTTACCACTAAATTCCCAAATAACACATGACTCATGTCTACGAGCAACGATCCCAAACACTCACCAATACACTTTTGTTGAGAAATCAAAACCTCAATCTATACTTTCTTAGCTCGTAGATGGTCCTAACGAATCTAAAATTTCAACACAATAAATTCACAAAACAATACATTCAAAAATCAACCACGGACTCACCACAAGTAAAAAAAAAAACATAAGCCTAAACTAAGTTCTCATGTAACTGAAACCTTTAACATAACAAGCTTTAAATTCTAATATCTGAATCTATACTCCATCTTTTCACCTAAAACTAATTATGTTCATCTTATAATTCACCTACAACTAATTCTCAACCTTTAAACTACAACAAAATACTCAGTTCATGGTATCAACTTTTTCGACATGTTTTATGGCTATGTTTCGAAAATTCATTAAAACTCAAGAATTATTTATTGAAACTTCAAAACAAGTTTAAAAAACCTCTTAATCATGTCAAAACTAATTGAAAACACTTTAAAACCACGTTTTTACTCAAAATTCCAAAATTCACCATTAACGACTCTATATTCGGGTTTTACTCAAAACATGCAATTTAATGGCTAATAATTTAGTTTTAAAGACTAATTAACATTAAAAACTAATTAGTAGACGAATTGTTACCTTTGATGAGAGAAAAACAAATATTTTATCAAAAACCTGAAAAACTCGCACAAGAAGAAGATGAAATCTATGGTATTTTGGGATGTTTTTGTGGAGAGTTATGATAGAAATCAATAGTATTAAAGTTTGGAAATCAAAAATCAATTAGGGAAGACTTTGAAGAGTAAGAATGACAAAACAATGCTACGGGGAAAAGCTTTCGTGAAAAACTGTAGGTGGGGGTATTTTTAGGTTCAATTTTAAAAATTGGTAAAATTGCAACATAAATGCTCAGAATTTTGTCTCTGTTGCAAATCAATCTTTTCTCTAAAACTAAAGGTTTCCAAAACACTTTTTCAAAAATTCATTTGATTTTCTAAAAACTATAATAAAAAACATTATCGATATACTATGTCACAAAATTTCAAATACTCTAAGGCTAAAATTCCTAAAATACCCCTAAAGCTCATAGGCCATATTTTCGATTGTTACAAGCTTGGTATTATGTTTGTTGTAAGTTTGATTTTGAGATTTATTCATTGCTAAAATGTGGTTAATTTTAAAGCAACAAAGAGGTTTCTTAAGTATGTCAAAGAAACCCTGAATTATAGAATTAAGTATGTGAAGGAGAAAGAGTTGGAGTTGATTGGCTTAACAGACAGTGATTGGGCTAGTTTTGTTGAAGATATGAAGAGTAGTTCAAGGTACTTCTTCACTTTGAAATCTAGTGTATTCAGCTGGAGCTCAAGGAAGTAAGAGATTGTTGCACAATCAACTGCTGAAGCTGAGTACATTGCTGCAGTTGTAGTTGGAAGTCAAATACTTTAGCTAAGAAAGTTGATGTTTGATTTAAATCTTAAGTAAGTGGAAGAAATAGAGGTACGTTATGACAATCAATCTGTTATTGCAATTGCAAAGAACCCTGTCTTCCATGGCAAGACAAAACACTTCAAGATAAAATATCACTTTGTTAGAGAGGTCAAACAATCAAATGAAGTAAAATTTGTTCATTGTAGTTCAGATGATCAACTTGTTGATATTCTTGCAAAACCTCTTAGAAAGATGAGGTTCAAGAGGCTAAGACATGATATTGGAGTTTGCAACGTTATGGCCAACGAGGAGTGTTGAGAAGTGGCCATTCATGCAATGGCAAGCTCAGGTCATGAAGCTGTGAGCTCATCTAAACTTGGGAACTCAAAAGATGCGAGCTCATTCGAAACTACGAGCCCACTCAAATTCATGAACTCAAACAAAACTGCAAGCTCACTTAAAGTTACGAGCTTTGTTAAAGCTGTGAGCTGTCAATGTTTTTTCCAAACAATAAGATAAAGTGCGAGATAGGTCGCATGTGTTAAAACTAACGTTGTTCTATTAAGTCTATTTGTTAAGATTACTTGTTGAAAACAAACAGAGTTAGTATTAAATTGATGTTTTTAGTCGTTGATTTTACCTAATCAGTTTGTGTACAAGTTTTATCTTTGCCTTCCCAAGATGTTTTGTGGGATTGATTGATTTCTTGTAAGAATTTTGTTAATCCAAGCTTTATTTGATAAAATAATTTGAGATAACAAAGTGAAATGTTTTTGAATATAAGTTAAAATTGACAAAATTATTTTTAAATTTGAAGTCTAATAGATAAAATATTGAATACTTACATTAAACTCTTAAAAAATTTTGAAACAATTTTAAAATCAAGTTAAAATGATTTTAACTTGGTTAAAATCATTTTAGCACATCAAAATCATTTTCAAACAAGTCAGAATTGTTCCATGCTAATTGTACTGATCCAGAAATCCTAAAAATTATCGATATAATTTTTCACATATTGATATTTTTTTGAAAATAATCGATACCCTCCTTAAAAATGATACCAAAATAGCATTATGTTTCTTACAAACCCTACATAGAATCGATCCAGTATCGGTACCTTTTTGCAAAAGTACCGATAAAATTTTTTTGGTATTGATTAATAAATCTCAACGAACATTGAATTAGCATTTATTACAAAACAAACATCAATGCTTTGGTCAAATAAATCCCCAACGGCCATATTCATTACACCAAAAACCTCAATGGTTGGGAATCAATTAGGGGGTATAAATACCATCTTCCAAAGACCTACAACAAAAAGAAAGCACTTTCAAGAAAAAATCTTCAATCAAACAACCTTTGAGCTTACTATTTCCATATTTATTTTTCATACACTTGTAAGTTTTACTCCTATTCTTTTGCTCAAGTGTATTTCATTGTATTTAAGCTTAATTTGCAAACACTTTGATCTTGTACGGATTGTTTTTTTGTTTTCTTATTTGTATCTCCTTGAAAGGGTTTGTATCTTAAGATTTGGGGTAGAAATCTTAAAAGAGTTGTATGGTTAAACCTTGTTCTCAAAGGTTATCAAATTAGTGAATTTTAGAAAATCTTTAGTGGTAGAAAGCTAAGGTAGTGGAGTAGGCAATTGTGGCCGAACCATTCTAAATCTTTTTATTCGTTGTTTCATTTTCTGTCTTTACTTTCACCAAATATTTTAAAGGTCAATTCACCCCCTCTTAGCTATTTTGGTTTGTTTTTTCAAGATAACAAATTTGTTATATATATTGTAATTTTTGGAATGAAAAGATTATGAATATACAAGTAGTTTATTCTATATGCTAAATGTTCCTTTTGGTTTTCTCTCTTTTTATCTTTGCTCTGGTCTCTCGCTCTAAAAATACCAACAATAGGCCTGTATTATACCTCAAGGCATCAAATGGAGCCTCATGAAAAGCCTTAAGGTCTAGAATAAGAGCTTCTAATTTATTGAAAGATGTGCCACAAATTTCAAACCATGCAAAACATTAAAAGCTTTTGGGATGAAACCATTGAGCATATTGTGAGAAACGCTTAATGTTTTCAAAGGCTAATTTTCCAAACTATTGTTGGATACCTCCTATAAGTGAATTTTGACTTAAATCTAGACTTTCAAGAGCATTAATGTAGTTGATTGAAGGTGGAATGCTCTCTTTGAAATTATTTTTGCTCAAATTGAAATTGAATAACTTGGATAAGTTCCGAAGATCATCATGAATATGCCCACTTAAATTATTTGATGCCAACTTAAATTGTTCTAAATTTGAAAATGCCCAACCTTTGATGAAACTTTGGCTGAAAATTGGTTATCATTTTCAATGCCCTCAGTTCCTTAGGAATCTCACCAATTAGATGATTCAAAAAGAGATGAAGTTCTCCTAATTGAGTTGCATTTGCCAATTTGAATGGTATCTTTCCAAAAATTTTATTGATAGAGATCTAAAAGCTTGTTAGATTATGACATTGCCCCCAATTTGGAGAAAGTTTTTCAGAAAAATTGTTGTTGCTTAACAACAAGTAATTCAAAATTGGATAAATACCAATAACCTTTAATATATTTCATGTGAAATGGTTTCCATCAAGCCTAACTTTAAATAAGCTTTTACAATTTCCCAAACTTAATGGGATTTCACTCGAGAAATTGTTGTCCATCACCCCAAGATATGTGAGTACTCCACCGAGGCATTAATGCTTTGGTAATGGACCACTAAGATAGTTATTTGATAATTGTAAAGAAGATAAGTTGGTCAAGTTTCGTACGAAAGCTTGAATAGAACCAAATAATTGGTTTTTGTACAAAGACAATTGGTTGAGATATTAAAACATTCCTATCTTTGGTGGTGATGAGCCAAAAATTATTTTCACTAAGCCTAGCACTCACTAATTTGGTCAAGCTATCCATGGAACTTGGGATGACACTAGTGAGATTATTTTCAATATGAAAAGGGATTTAAGAAATCCTATATCATTGGGGATAGAACCAGAGAGGTTATAACCGTACATATAGAGATATTTCAAGATACCAATCGGAGGAAAATGACCAGAATGGAGCATAGAGCATAACGACAGCGTCAAAAAAAATATAGTGGCAACTAGTGAAGTTCACGCATGGTGCGTGAAAAAAAAATTGTCATAGCTTGTGGCAACGTGTGAGTCCTATGGACAAGTCTTATGGTCATAGGATTCTGGGGTTTCGCTAGCGAATGGATGTCGACTCTAATGGTAGGGGCAATGAGAGAAAAATATGGCTAGGGTGGAAAGTACCAATGTTGTGTTTCTATGGTTTTTGGAAAAAAAAAATTAAATCAGAAAAAAAATCCCAAAACTCAGATAAAAAATCGGATACCATGATGAAATTAGAGATGAATACTCTAATGTATTGAAGAAAAAACTCTCTCAAAGTATGTATTTCTTAGAAGTAGATACAACTACATATACATGTAGTATCAAATCAACTAAGGAAAGAATATCTATTAATTAGAAACTTGAAAACAATCAAATGTAATCTCTAAAGATATTATTCAATGCTACCAAATAATCAAAGAATCTCAACATTTCCACTACTCTTTTCTTTTTTTAGTTTGTTTTAGGCTTTTTTTTTTTCAATTTTATGGGTAAATTTTTTTTAGTTGTTATATTTTTTTTAGAAAATTGATGATTTATTTTGTTTAGTGTAGCTTCCTTTGAAAGCTTTAAAAATTTGAAACTTCTAAAAAAGGTTATTTTATAAGAGATAAATATATATTTTTTAAACTTTAAAAGGGGTTGGTGGTT
>CM025255.1:35208083-35219371 GCA_013677275.1 Gossypium schwendimanii
ATATAAATATTAAATAAAAAGGTAAACTATTTAGTTATCACCAAATTTTAGGGCATTTTTATTTTGGTTATTCAAAATAAAATTTTCACCATTTTGTCATTAAACTTTTACGGCATATTCATTTTAGTCACCTAACTATTAAATCTTTAATGGTAGTTAACTATACTTGCCATATCATGTTCACACTTTTATTTTGGTCATCCAATTTTTAGGTTGCTTTCATTTTAGTCACTCAAATTTTTTTTCAAGTATTGTTTGGGATAAAAGAAAATATTAAGAATTAAAGTGAAAAAGTGGTAGAAACTAAAATAATGCTTTAAAATTTGTCAAATTGTACTTGTTTACCCCATTGTTGAAAGTTCTACTAATTTTTTCAATATTGTAATTTTAAATTTTGAAACATCAAAATCAATTAAATAAGTTATTGAAATGTTTTTATCCCTTGATAGAGTCAACAAATTTATTACTATAATATTGAAATTAATTAATTTAGTCTCTTTTTAAATTTTATTTTATGTTTCTAAATTAAAATCAACTCAAATAAATCATGTCATCAGGGATTATACTGTTTCAGGTGTTGATTTTAAATGTCCTTCCAATGGCTAAGATTCTACATTTGTTATGAATTCTCCGTAGATCGTGTAAGCAACATCGTGTAGCATACATCCTGACCTACAGCTCGTGTGAGTGGACCCACTTCATAACTCGTGTGAGCATTTTAGATATGGTTACAATTTCAAATACTAGCACACTTTGTGTGAGCATGGTTCCCGTGTATCCAATGTGGTTTCATTTGGTTCAACAGGTATTAAAGGTTTAATTCAAGAGAACATAAATATATGATATGTCACATGTTAAATTATGAAATGGAAAGTATTTGTGTAATTGATTGAAAAGGAATGAATAATACAATTTGGAAAGATGATAAATGTATTATAATTGATGGTCACTAAACTAACTATAAATACGACAAAGCAAGCGCACCTATCAACCATAGTATAGCTATGGTGAGTAGGGAATATCGTATCCACAAGGACTAAAAGTACTAGTAATTACTATTTTTTATTATTTAGCCAACAAATTGGAGTGAATGTTTTAATCTAAAAGAGTGATGTGATTTGTTGCGCCAGAGTCAGAATACCAGATTGAATTGGGCTGTGAAGATGTGGAAGCTCGAAGAGGCATCTCACTAAAAGAGTTCTGAGGAAACGAGCCACAGCAATGAGACATTGCTTGACAAGCAGGAACCAAGGAAGGATAGCCTGAGCCATGTAACTGATGACAATTGACTTGCATTGAGGTAGGACCCACAACACTAGAAACATTTTCATCAAACCTGTGATAACAGGTCTGAACCATGTGGCCCACCTTACCACATAACTGACACTGTGGCCTAGTACGAGACCAACCCCTTCCATTTCCATGAGACCTGCCATGAGACCAATCCCGACCTTGTCCTCTATAGCCTTGCTTAGAATCCTGAGAATAGCGAGTAGACTCAACAGACTGTTTCTAGCCAACCTCATTGTCTTGCTGTCGAGACGCCAAATTTGCTTGGCAGGGAACTTCTGTTAACAACTCCAGTTGTCTTGCTTTACAATCAAGTAACATCTCATTTAACAAATCAAGAGATAAAGGAGTTGCAGAGGAAAACACCCTAATAGACTCGAACTCAAGTGAGAGACCAGCTAAGATGACACTTATTTGTTCTTGCTTAGAGACAAAACTACCAGCAGCAGTCAAATTATCACTAAGTTACTTTACCTTGGACACATATTTTTTAATAGAAAGATCCGCTTTCTTGAGCGAGTATAGAGCATGACGCATGCTTGAGACCTTAATGGTCGATTTTGCACTAAACCTTCTTTCAATGGTAGTCCATATATCAAAGCTTGTTTTGGCAATTGTAAGATGAACTAAAATATCATCTGTAACAGTGGACAACAGCCAAAAACCTAGAAACTTATCTTGCTTTCTATGGACAAGAAAAGCTGGATTTTCAAGTTGCTGACCTTCAGAACCAATAACAAGAGGGGCAGGAAAAGGAATGGTACCTAACACAAACCCTTCAAGACCATAGCCTTCAAGAATCAACAAAAGCTGACGCTTCCATAAAAGAAAATTGTGTGAAGCAAGTTTGATGGTATCATGTTTAGAGAAGTAATGAACTGCTGGTGCACAAAAGGTGCCATTTCCTTACGAATGCTCAGCCTCCCTAGTGTTGGAGGAGTGACGCTATGTGTCAACTGCTGGTACGCCGTCTGGAATAACATCAGTAGCCATGAAGAGGAAAAAAAATTTACACCAAGAAAACCTTGGCTCTTGATACCATGCTAAGATTAAAACCTCAGGAAAAAGAGATTAATGCTTGATTGATTTCTTCACAAACTAGTTACATGTATTTAATTCAGAGATAAGAATAGCTAGATAACTACCGTTACTAACAGCTTTATAACTAACCATAACTAACAGTAACTAATAACTGAAAATGTATTTACTCCTAATATTGCCCTGAAGGATTTGAGGGTGATGGTCGGAAAAATGGAACAGATGGAACAGGTTGCACTACCAAACCGCACCGTGAGAATTTTCCCGTTCTTGTTGTTGCAGTAGGTTGGTGCACTTAATTAAATGTTACGTTCTTTATATGTCAGATAAGAGTTATTGTTTTTGGGTTCAATCAAGAGCTGATATAACTAATAAATTTTATTTACCTGAGTTAACATTTTATTTACTTCATTAATAATAGCCACATTATAATTAAATAATAATACACTCACAATAGTGTATAATTCGTATACACTTTTAATATTTAATTTTTACTATTTTTTACTATCTTTTTTGTCACTTTAGTTTTGATTTTTCTTTCCACCATTTTGGTTATTAACTTTCTAAATTTAGTCAAATTATTATCTTATAAAAAATTAATTATATTATTAAAATTTTAACAGTTATAAAAAACAATTTTTTCTTTTTTAAATAACCTTTATGCATTTTTTTTAATATTTTATGAAATACTAATAGGAACTGTCCAAGTCAATACAGTTTTTAAGAGTTACGTCAATTATTTTGTCCAATAAACAACAATTTGACCAAATTTATAAGGTTAAAGATTAAAGGTGAAATAGGTGAAAAGCAAAATTAGGGTCAAGCAAAATAAATATCATAATTTTCATTATGTAAAAAAAATTGTAATCTTTATCCAAGTATTTTTATTTTCTTTAACTTTCAACCTATATCTTTTTATATTGTTAAACTATTCTATTATATTCTAAATATGGATCATTTCTATTTTGGTCACCTAAATTATTTTTGTTAATTTGGTAATCCAAAATAAAAATTGATCAAATAGATTACTCCACTGTTAAATGGTAATGGAAGACTAATAGTACATTTTCACATTATTTACTGTAAAATTAGGGTAAACTATTTACCTGTCACTTTAAATAGGAGTTGTTCTTGTTTTGGTCATCCAAAAATTTTTTCATACAAATGCACCATTAATCTTCCGTTACAATTTAACGGTGCAGTGGCCAATTTGATCAATTATTATCTTGTGTTACCAATTTAAGAAAAAAAAATGAAGTGATTAAAATTGAAATAACCTCTATTTAAAGTAACTAACTGTGTAATTTACCTTAAATAATTTTTTAAAAATAATTTTTATATAAATCATAAATTGCATTAATTGAAGTAAAAAAATATAGTATGATGCATATTCGTTTTTATATTACATGAATTCAAAAAGTTGTACTATTAGATGAATTTTTTTCGAAGAAAAAGCCACACTAAAAAATTAATTTTATTTTTATGATTTTGTCATAAACAATAATACCTTGATATTCTTGAAAGCTATTTTAAATTTTATATATGTCCAAAAATATAATTTATATAAATAGATATTGAAAATATTAACAGTAGTTTAATTTTTTTTAGATTATATTGAAATACATTTTAATATTAATATTTTAGTTTGTCATTTCCATTTCGGATTGAAGAACATTCCTATCATTTCCTAAGAATCAAATACTGACTTGTAGATAGTTTTTCGTGTAATTCAGAATTTTATTCATCCATTTTTCAAAAATTGAGAAATTAATGCAATATATACTACATCATGATTTATGTGGCAAAAGATATGCCCATCTAAATTTTATTCAAACAGTAGCTTAAATGGTAACATTAACGATGCTAGGAGTTAATCAAATAAGTGGCATTGACATATTTATTTGGATCTCATGCAGGTATCGGCTTAAGTATAGGGCTCTTGTTTTCAATTTTCGGAGTATGGTGGCTTTATAGGATACTGCAGAAAAGAAAATACATAAAACTTAAATAAAAACTTCTTGAAAGAAATGGTGGGTAATTGTTTAAAAAGAAGACGTCTTCAAATGAAGGTGGTCTGGATAAAGCTAAACTCTTCTGTTCCAAAGAGTTGGAAATAGCTACTGATCAATATAATGGGAACAGAATATTGGGTTGTGGTGGTCAAGGCATGGTTTATAAAGGAATGTTGTCTGATGGGAGAATTGTTGCAGTAAAGAAGTCCAAGACTGTAAATGAAGGGTATCTTGAACAATTTATCAATGAGATTTTTATTCTTTCTCAAATTGATCACAGAAATATTGTCAAGTTATTAGGCTGTTGCTTGGACACCGAAGTGCCCCTTGTTCATTCCTAATGGAACCCTTTTCCATCTCATTCATGACCAAAATGAAGAGTACCCGAGGTCGTGGGATATACGATTACGCCCTGCAGGGGAAGTTGCGAGTGCAATTTCTTACTTACACTCATCTGCATCCATCCCCATTTATCTTCGAGATATCAAGTCTAGTAACTTACTACTAGATGAAAAGTTCCAAGCAAAAGTGTCAGACTTCGGAACATCTAGATCAATCAGCATTGATCAAACTCACTTGAAGACTCAAGTGCTTGGGACTTTTGGGTACTTAGATCCTGAATACTTCCAGTCAAGTCAATTTACTGAAAAGAGTGATGTTTATAGTTTCGGAGTGGTTATTGTCGAGCTCTTAACGAGAAAAAAGGTAATCTCGACGTTTGGATCTTAAGAAAAGAGATGTTTAGTTTCATATTTTATGTCGTCGATGGAAGAAAACCATCTGCTGGATATTGTTGATGCTAAAATTGGGAAAGACGGTCAAAAGGATGAAGTAGTAGCAGTTGCTCAACTTGCGAAAAGATGCTTGAACTTAGATGGGAGATATAGACCAACAATGAAAGAAGTGGCCATGGAACTCGAGAGACTTAGAACTCGACAAGGTGACTGTATACACACTCATCAGCTTAAACAAGCTGAGGTCATTGTAAGAAAATCGATTGTGTTGGGATTTCACTTGATTCTCAATAGAACATTATCCCAATTGCAGCATAACATCTACATCAGAATCAGATGTTCATCCACTTATGTTGGAATCCAATTCATTACAAGATCTCTAAGTTCCTATTTTGTTTCGGTCCTAGTACAAGATCTCTAAGTTTCTATTTTGTTTCAGTCCTACTAATGACTCTAACCTTAATTTGTTCATGAAATTGAATGTTCAAGAAAAGCCACCATTATTGACAACTGCACTGTATCTCACCGTTATTGACAACTGCACTGTATCTCACACCACCTCTGATGATCAATTATGAATAATTATAAAATACACTCTTATATAATTGTATATTATAAATAAAAGAATGCATATTATAATATGATAATTTTATAGATTCTTAAATAATTGCATATAAAAAGTGGCGTGCTATGAATTACGTGACATCACATGTATAAATTTACAAATTACTATTCATTAGATATAAAAGTTAATAATCACTATCTTTCTGCTGATTTTCATTGTGACATCTTATTTTGGTTTTTCTCTTTTTGTTGGTTTTTTACTTAGTTCCGTAATGATTTTTTAGCAAATAAGTTCTACTAGGTGTTATTGGCGAAAATATGTCTATAAATAGATTCTATTTGGAGTTCTCCAATAGTGGTGGCGGTGACAATAATTCACTCTGTATTGTCTGAAAGGATCGGTAGCATTAGTAATTTTAGCTTTGAGTGTTTTTTTTTTTGGGGGTTTCTTTTAGTGGTTGATTACTATGGTGCATCTTCAATGATTTTTTGGTACTACTAATTTAGTGGTCTTGATATATCTTTCCTCCACTAGACTTTTATTATGAAAATAGAATTACTATTTCTTTCAAAAAAAAAAAAAAACAAATAGAACTTAATAACTATTCATGTAGTCCATTGGAAAATGATGGTAAAAGTATCATAAAGGCCCCTATATTAGGAGTTAGATTACATTTTATTTCTTTTATTTGAATAATAGGCAAATTAGTCCCTATAAATTAGACAAATAGCAAACTAGTGTTTTTGTTGAAAATTTCGTCCATTTTTTCTATTAAAAATTCGTCTATGTACATCAACATGATATACACATGGCATGCCACATGCCATTTTCTAGTTATTTTATCAACCATGTCAACTTTTAATAGTACAAGTGGATGGAATTTTGAATAGAAAAGACCAATTTGCTTTTTAATCTAACATACTAGATTTAATTTACTCAGTTTTTGAATAGAAAAAAAAATGTAATTTGCCTCCTAACAAAGGATCTCCATAGTATTTTTACCAAAAACATAAGTAATAAAAATTGGTAGTACAATGAAAGGCGTGATTGTTGGGGAAAGGAGAAACAAGGTGTTGGGCCACACTACTCTTTACTCTCTAACAACCCTTATTCCATGGAGAATGGTGGATTCATAATGGCGTGAAGCCAAAATGCAATTTACCTCTTTATAAAGGGTCTCTATAATACTTTTACCAAAACATATAAGTAATAAAAATTAGTAGTACAATGAAAGGCGTGTTTGTTGTGGAAAGGAGACATAATGTGTTGGGCCACACTACCATTTACTCTCTAACAACCCTTATGCCATGAAGAATGGTGGATTCATAATGGCGTGGAGCCAAAATGCAATTAACCTCTTTATAAAGGGTCTCTATAATACTTTTACCCAAACATATAAGTAATAAAAATTGGTAGTACAATGAAAGGCGTGGTTGTTGGGGAAAGGAGACATAAGGTGTTGGGCCACACTACCCTTTACTCTCTAACAACCCTCATGCCATAAAGAATGCTGGATTCATAATGGCGTGGAGCCAAAATGCAATTTACCTCTTTATAAAGGGTTTCTATAATACTTTTACCAAAACATATAAGTAATAAAAATTGGTAGTACAATGAAAGGCGTGTTTGTTGGGGAAAGAAGACATAAGGTGTTGAGCCACACTACCCTTTACTCTCTAATAACCTTCATGCCGTGAAGAATGGTGGATTCATAATGGCACAAGTTGCATTTTATTCCACATGACCTAGAAGCTTCAGAGTAACTTAATTCATAAAAAATTATTTTGAACATATAAATTTTAAATATATTTATCAATATTTCTATAAGTTATTCTAGATTTACATAAGCCCAAAGAAGGGTGATCGGTTTTGTTGTATGTTTAAGGACCTTGTTGTGTTTGCAGTTATAGTAACACTTATAACAACTTTCTATAACTTATCAATTGTTTGATGGTTAGATTAATTTAAACGTGTTTGAAATGAAAAAATCATTTAAGACTATATGAATTACGAGACTAAAATTCTAATCCGTGATATTAAGTTTTACTCTCTTACAACTCTAATGTTGAGCAATCATTTGTAATATTTAAACATTGATGCATTTAGCATCTATTAAAGGAAGATAGCAGTCATATTCTCTTTAAGATATGAATATTTACTATTTTTAAAGTAAATTATTTGGTCATTTAAAAAAAATTAACTAAATTAATCACTTTATTGTTAAATTGAATGGAATGCGCTCATTTCCTTTTATGTTTTTTATTTCTTTAATTTTTCTTTTTTTCCTTTCTTCCTTGTTTTTTTCATCTTCTCCTTTCTAACTTACAAACCTTAGCTCCCGCTTCTTTTATCAAACCACCGTTATTCAGCATTGTCATATCAATGAACAACACTGAAGGACGCTTCTTTTATTTCTCTATTTTTCTTGTTTTTTCTTCTCCTTACCCGCAATTGCCGCTTCTCACTGTTGTCATTCAATGTCTTCTCTAGCGCTAAATTGTCGATTCAAAACCACCAAAGTGAAGCCCAAAGCCTCCTCTTTAGATCTATAGGTTTAGATTTCTAAAAGAAGGCTCAAAAGTTGTGAGGTCACTCTCAAAATTTTAGAATTTTCATGCTTGGCAGGAGCAACAATGACATCATTAAGGGAGGTAGCGGTTAGGATTTTTAGGTTAGAAAAGGGAGAAGATGAAGAAAAGGAGAGGAGATAGGAAAAATAAGGAAAAAGATAAAAGAATAAGGAAAGTGTGGAGTGTGTCTCGCATCTTCGACAAAATAGAGTCAACGCCATGACAAGGAAGAGCCGATGTACCGATGATGTGACATGTGAAGTTTCAACAAGCTGATAAATGACGTCACGATGTAACAACATATTCCCTACTAAATTGGGTTTCTTCTCCGAGTTAAACTCTGCTATTTTTCCAAGTTGAACTTTAATAACTCTAGGAATATTTTAATCATATTAGCCTATGAATTTCAACCTATTAATAAAGCTTTTAGCAACTCTAGAGAGATTGATTCAACAACTCAACAAAAGAAAGGAAGAAGAATTTTGTGTTTTAGCTAGTGAGCTTTGTATTTTTCAGGATTTAGGGGCTTGTTTTGTTTTTCCTTCATCTTTTACTCTTCTTTAGTTATTTTCCGTTTTAGTGAAGTTTTCTTTACATGTAATTTTTTATTTACTTGTGGTTTTTTATCCTCTCTAGATGAGTTTTTTCACGTAAATATTTGCATCCAGTTTTCTCCATTCAGTCTTGTTTGTTGCTTAATTAGGGTTTACGCCCAACAAAAAGAAAGAAAGAAAAAAAAAGATGGACTTAATGTTTGAGTGATCAGTTTGATTGATTTCTTTAACAGTGACCAAATTAACAAAAAAAAAATTTAAAGTGGCTATAAGGATAATTTACTCCCTTTTTAATTGATAATAAAAAATTTCAATTCAAATTCAAATTTAAAATATAAAAATAAAATTTATTTTTTGATTAAACAAATAAATGTAAGCTTAAAATCAATAATTCAAATTTAAAATATAATTAAATTGAAAATAAACATAAAAAAATCAATTTTATTTTTATTAGGTAATCAAATAATTGTATTATTGACGGTAAAATTTATAAGGGACAGGTTTGACTTAAGTCTATCCAAACAGCGGGTCTTGAACGATATAATTAATACAGATTGTGAAAGATCCCATCATGTCATATCTACAACTTGCAATTTTTTCCACTTGATGTCGAAGCTTCATAGTGATTGAAACAGCGCCAATCTTCTGTTATAAATAACCAATGCCTTTTATTACAATTAACCACACAACATCCTTAATTTCAACTATCAATACCATGGCTTCTTTCTTAGTGCCATTCAAACTCGTCTTCTTCCTCATCTTAATTGTATTTTTCCATGCTTTCTCTTCGTCATCCTCCATAACTTCCATGGAAGCTGATACTCTTTTAAAATGGAAAGCTAGCCTCGACAACACCACACAAACTTTGCTCTCTTCTTTGTGGGTCGGAAGTAGCCATTGCAATTGGGTTGGAATCACTTGCAACAATGCCGGAAGCGTCACCAATCTAAGCCTTGCAGAGTATGATTTGAGATTGAGAGGTACACTTTACCATCTCAACTTCCTTTCCTTGCCTAACTTGATTAGGCTTCACCTTCGAAACAACTCATTGTATGGGCCCATTCCTTCGCACATTGGAAACCTTTCCAAACTCATCTTCCTTGACTTGTCATACAATAATTTCTCAGGACATATCCCATCTGAAATTTGCTTGTTGAGAAGTCTTCAATTGATCTCCTTAATAGCAAATAAGATTAGTGGTCCCATTCCACAAGAAATAGGAAATCTGAGTACAATTTCTAATATCTATTTCTATGGTAACTATCTAAGTGGTCCAATCCCTGCCTCTATAGGAAGATTGCATAATTTAAACAGGCTTGAACTTAATAGCAACCGACTCAATGGTTTTATACCTAAACAAGTTGGAACGTTGAGGTCACTTTATATGTTGGACTTGTCAGGAAACAGCTTAACTGGTCCTATACCGGTATCTATAGGAAACTTAAGTAACTCGGTGCAGCTTTTCTTGTATGATAATCATCTTTCTGGTTCTATTCCCAATGAAATTGGAGGGCTCAAATCACTTTTCACGATCCAGTTCTGGGAAAATAATCTCAGTGGCGTCATCCCTACTTCCATAGGAAACTTGACCAACTTAACTACTCTTACCCTTTCTCAAAATATGTTTTCTGGATTGATACCTAAAGAGGTAGGGATGCTCAAATCTCTCAGTGAATTGGATCTGTCCAATAACAAATTCTCTGGACAAATCCCTACTTCGATAGGAAACTTGAGCAGCTTATCAATACTTTCCCTTCGTGGAAATAGTTTGTCAGGCCCCATTGCTCCAATATACAGTAATCTTACTGATCTCCAATTATCATACAACCATCTCACTGGTCCATTACCAGAAAATTTATGCCTTGGTGGAGTACTCACTCGACTTGCAGTGATCAAAAACAATTTGTCAGGTCCGATCCCATCAAGTTTGAGAAGCTGCAAAAGCTTAATCAGAGTTAGGCTGGATGGAAACCATTTGACAGGAAATATATCAGAAGCTTTTGGTATATATCCACATTTGAATTATGCTTCATTAAGCGACAACAATTTTTATGGCGAACTTTCTCCAAATTGGGGGCAATGTCATAATCTAACAAGCCTACGGGTCTCCAACAATAACATTTCTGGAAAGATTCCATTCGAATTGGGACATGCAACCCAGTTACAAGAACTTGATCTTTCTTCGAATCATCTAGTCGATGAGATTCCCATGGAACTGGGAGCATTGAAAATGATGACCCGTCTTTTGCTAAGTGGTAACGAAATTTCAGGCAAAATTCCTTCAGAGATTGGACTTCTTTCAAATCTAGAACAACTTAACTTGGCTTCAAACAATTTAAGAGGGCCTATTCCTGATGATCTTGGAAATTGCTCGAAGTTATTCAATTTGAATTTGAGCAAGAACAATCTCGGAGAGAGCATTCCATCTTCAATAAGCTACATCAATGCTCTTCAACGTCTAGATTTGAGTCAGAATTCATTTTTTGGAAATATCCCACAACAGTTCGGAAAGTTACAGTCCTTGG
>CM025255.1:35287892-35298283 GCA_013677275.1 Gossypium schwendimanii
GCTCGTAAATTTTATTATTTAGTATTTACGAGTCAAATGTGGTTTTAGGAAGATTTTTGAATTAGTAATCTGTGTTTTATAATGATTTATTAGGTTAAATGGTTTAGAAAACGAGGTATCGAGACCTTAATTTTATAAACCGAGCCATAATATTTTTATAAATATTTATGGAGTATCTTTAAGGTAGTATTAAAGTTCGCTAGAAAATTTCAACATTTTGATAGTTAATTAATTAAAAAGGACTAAATTGAAAAAGTGTAAAACTTGCTAAAGTGATTAAATAGCATAAATGATAAATAAGAAAGGACTAAAAGGAAAAATATGCCAAGTGGAATGGTGGCATAAGTGTGAAAAAAATAATAAAGCCATGTGAAATAAGGGCAAAATTGGAAATAAATGAAATTTAAATATTAAATTGAAAAATCTAAAAGTTTCTAGACCATTTCTTCTCCAATTTTCTGTCCAAAAACACCATTGAAGAGATATCAAAGTTGGTTTTCATATTTTAGCTTCATGTGAGTTTAATTCTTGCCTTTTTCTTGCAATTTTTGTGTTTTTAAGACTTTTACAAGTAGGTCCAACTAGCTATTTTATTAGTTTTTGATTTTATTGCAAATTTTGAAAGTTACTATTGATGAATGTTGGATGTTTTTGATGACATAACATGGATTTGGAGTTTTAATTTTGTTGTATGATAATTTTAATAAGTGGTTTTGTTAGATATTGATTTTAGGACTAAATTGTGAAGAATTAAAGAATTAGGGTTTGATATTAAATTTCTATGTATCARGGGCTGTAAGATAGCCTAGAATATTTAGATAAATTATCAATTGAGAAAAATTAGTTCATTTGATAGACTAATTAGAAAGGGGACTAAATTGCAAAAGTTGTAAAAATTGGGGTAATTGTGTAATTTAAAAAATTGAGGGGTATTAATTGTGAAGTGAATTAGAACTGAAAAATATGCTAATGAATGAATAATTTTATATGTTAGATCAAGAGCTTGTAAATAATCGTGAAAAAGGGAAATTAGCAGAATAGTCCCTAAATTTACACAAATCTTACAATTTAACTATGGTAAGTTCATATGGTTAAATTTTATTAATTATACTGAATTGGTGAATGATAGTATGTATTTGAGTATATTATTAAAAATGGAATGTTATTAAATCATAAATTTGAAGTGAGCATTCGGTATAAGTGGAACGCGGGATTGAGTACATTCGTTGTGTGGAGAAAGACAGCAAAGGAAGAATTGACGAAAAATTATCTAAGTAAATCGAGGTTCAGCATTTGTTGAGAACTTTCATGTTTACTTTCCATTTGTTTAACTCATATGAGTTTCCGTTCAACCCTAATGGATTTCCGTTTAGCTCTTTTGAGCTTCTGTTTAACCCTTATGGGTTTCTGTTCAGCTCTTATGAGCTTCCGTTTAACCCTTATGGATTTCTGTTTAGCGCTTATGCTTTTCTATTCAGCCTTTAGGCTTCTGGAAACGATGTACTCATATCTGTAAGTCATTTTCTAATTCGGTAAAATTTGGTAAGTGACATATGGAATTGATTTTAGAAGACTTATTGTTATTTTTGGTGTTGATTTGAAATAAAATTATTTATTGATTGAAGTTGTGATTGATAGGGAAATTGTATTGAATGAATTTATTTAAATTGATGTATTATAGTAGATTCGGTAAGATTTATGTTTAAGTCATCGAACTTACTAAGTTTCATTAAGTTTACTTGTGTTGTTTAATGTTTTTGTAGATTTTCGTGAGGTCAGAAGGTCGGATCAACACATCAAGCCACACTATCCAACTTGTTCCGGTAGTTTTTGTTACTTACATTATAGTTTATATGGCATATATAGGGTTGGAATGGTTTTGAGTAAAATTTTTTAGTGTAAATATTATGAATTATATTTTGTTTATATTTCCAATCAACTTATATATGCGTGTCTGTAGTTTTATCATGCTTGATATATGATTAAGTGTATTGAATGTCTTGTTATGGCCTATGAGTATGAAATTTAAAGTGTTTAGGTTGAAATCAAATATGAGTGAGAAATGTAGCCTTAAAATGGATTATTTCGTCCACACGGGCGTGTGTCTCAGTCATGTGTGACACACGGCCTAGCACATAGGTGTGTGGTTTAGCCATGTGTCTCTTGCATCTTTAAAATTTAGAAACAGAATGCCCAGGTATTTTCACACGGCCTAGAACACGGGTGTATGGCTTGGCCGTGTGACCCCTGCACCTTAATTTTACAAGTTAGTATGCTCACACGGCCTAGCACACAGGCATGTGGCTTGGCCATGTGACCTAAGTCAGAGAGTTACACGGTCTGGGACATGGCCGTGTGCCCCACATCGAATGCCCACATGGCCTGGCCACACGGGTGTGTGTCCCCTACACCTAAGGAAAATTTTAAAGTTTTGTGAAAAATTTCTTAAGTTTTCAGTTTAGTCCCGATTCATTTCTAATGTGAATTTTGGGCCTCGATGGCTTATATAAGGGACAATATGAGATATTATGATTAGTTTCTGATATGTATGTTAAATAATCTAGAATGTTCATATATGATCTGAAAAGTCTGATAATGCTTCGTAACCCTATTTCGGTAGTAGATAAGGATTAGAGGTGTTACACCAACGAGGGTAAGTCAATACCCAATGTTTCCACACCACTATAATGGCTTATAGAAACCATAGTAGAATTTTGGGCCTTGATAATAGAAATAGGTACTTAGTTTTTTATAAGAGAGGTATCAAATCCATCAAGCAACCGCATTTCCTTAAGGCCTTCATCTAAGGTAAAGAAATGGAGTGTTGGCACAACTTTGTCAACATAGTGGTTTGGCATTTACCCCAAAAAGATAAGTAGAGCTAATTATGCCAATCACTAATGTAAAGATCGCCAAGGCTATTTAGCCATTCAACCTATACAAAAGCCCTTCTTCACCCATTTTTCTTTCAAATATGTTAGAATTAGGTTAGGGTAAAGGTATGCAATATGGTCCTTAAGACTTGTAATTATTGGAAACTCTTAGATGTAAAGGCACTCATGGGTCAGGTTGGGTTCAAGCTGGACTTATGTATGATATTAGTGCACTTTATGTTTGCTTAAGCCCAATTCAACCTAAATTTTGCTCAAGTTTGTCCATATTTCTATATGACTAATCCAAATTGATTTTAAGCTCATTCCATATATTTTTTAAATATATATATTTATATTGATTTAGTATTTAAAATTTTAAATATAAACAACTTAACATATTTTTAATGTTTACATGGTATTATATTATTATATATTTAATTTTATGTGATATAAATTACATCATATATATGAAAAAAATAAAAATATATTACAAAAGTATAAAACGGGCCGAGCTAGGTCAATCTCAGGCATTGAATGTTGAAGCTTAAACCTATCCCATATTTTAAATGGGCATTTTTGTGCCCAAGCCCATTTTTCAAGCCTTGTACTTTTGTCTAAACCCTCCCATATTTTGATCTAGCTTTCACGCTTAGGCTTGTAGCTCGACTTTTGAACAAGTCTACTTGGATGAGTTTTGTTAAGCCTTGATGAGGATTTTACCAAAAGAGGGTGAAATGGTAATTTTATAAAATGCTAAGGTGAGAGAAAGGATGGAAAGATCAAATGCAATTATTTATAGTGATTCAACTCCAATTACCTATCTCTATTCCTTTACCTCGCTTGCTGAAGATTTTTCCAATTCACTAACTTGAATCGATACCTTTGAAAGACAAGGTATAACATTTACAATCATTATCTTTTACTTAGGCTAAGATGGAAATACTCCCCTTAATTTTTAAGGCTAAACTAGGGTCTTTCTAATTTTTATGGCTCAACTAGTAATCCTCTAACCCTTTAAAGTTTTCTACTAAAAAACTTTAAGTTCGCTACTAATTAATACAAAGATAAATTTTAAACAAACAAATTATGAAGTTGTGATAGGTGAGTCTTTGCCGAGTTTAGCTCTCTAAAAGATGGTATAAAACCAATACAAATGCATAACAATGAAAGCTCTCACAAATATTTGTGCAGTGAAAGCTTTAATAGGTGAGTCTTGATTTGTTGCTTGGATGTATTTTTCTTTATTTTTAAAGTGTTCTTGAGGTGTATTTATACCAAAACACTCATTTTTTACAATTTAGAGTTGTCAGGGATGAAAAATAATTGTTGGAAATACAAAAACCATATTTTAGAGTAAAGTTGAAAAAGTGCTCGTTAGGCACGAGAATCAATCCCTTTATAAAGGGGATTGGTCCCTCATTCTTTCAAATTCTTATTTGGCTACTAACTTGCTATAGGTTTGATCCCATTCATTAGGTATCAATCTTACTGTATCAGAATGTCCAAAATGAGTTTAAAATATGTTTAAAGGTATTTGGTGAACTTTTGATAACATATGAGTAAAATCAATTTAGGCAAGTGTTATTGAATTTGCTTTGGAATTGGAAATATTTTCTAAGATATTGATTTTGTTTTCCAACATAAATGGCATAAGAATTAATATGAAAATTTTATCTTAAATATTGTTATCTTAAAAAATTGATAAATCAAAGCTAATAGGCTTAACAGACTCTTATTCAATTAATTTCTAAAACCTAGTTTGCCATGAATCTCATACAATTTAGGCCTACAAGTCTTTGTAAGACCTTCTATATGATCAACTCTGAAGTCATCGTCAGTGGAATCCAACATATAGTAGATTAATCGCCTTGGCTCATGGAAGGTTTGCTCTTAGGAGACTGGTCACGAATAAGGCTATCATGTTGGAAAATATTGGTTTAGAAAAAGGATTAGTTGTACAATGAAAAATTAAAAATTTCTACAATTAAACATTTATGTTATTTATAGCAATAAACCTTTACCAAATTAGTACATGTGTTTTGGGCATAGCGAACTTGGTCGCTTCCCACCTTTCCACCAACACATCTTCTCTACTATTCTCGAACATCGATTTGCTTAAAGAGTGAGCTTTAAATTCACGAACCAATTTCGCACAATAAAAAATTAATAATTTTTTATTGGAGAAAATTAATTCTCTCTATGAACTAGAAACCTAGGTTTAGCTTTCTCGAAAAATAGAATTTATTTGTAGAATAAATCTGATTGTAAAACAGCAGAGTGACAATGCTAACTACGACATATTTTGGCCTAACCCACAACCTCTATTTATAGAGAAAAATCACAAGAGTTATAGTTGAACAAGAGGTAACAATATAATAATATTTTAATAGAAAATATACATAATCTCGCTGGGATTATTTTATGGGCGATGACAAACCCTAATGGTGGAAACATCTCTAGGACTAGGGTTTGTTGCCCATCACATATTAGATGGGTCATTGGGCCTTCTTACATATTGGATATAATTACATGTATTATTTGGACCTTTAATCAACTCATATAATTTATCCAACCTAATAATTCATTTTTCTATTCTCAAAACATTATTTATTTGCTTGTTTTACTCAATTAAATTATTTTCTCAACTAAAAACTAATTCCATTAAAGTCATGACGATCTCACCGTACTAAAATTTATGAGTAAATAAATTTAATTGTCTTGTTTAATAAAATTGTGATGACTAATTAATTTAATTTTCACTTTGAATTTTAATTATTTTATTATAATTAATTAAATAATAATTTGAAGAAATTAATTTAATCTCTAATTCATTTATTGTTCATAGCGAGAAAACGCATTCACTGTGGATAGTGATACATACAATCCATTTATCTATTCTTCTTTTTTATTTATTTAATTGTATCGATTCAAATGCAATCTGTAAAAGGGTCGTGTTGAACTAGCGGAGGGATCAATTGAACATATATAATTAGGGATCAAATATTTTGTAATTAAGATGCGACTCTTCGTCTATTAATTACAACATTATTTAGTCATGGAGTTAAATACACTAAAGTACTATAATTGAACTCTCCCTTATTATATATCATTGCAAAAACAACTTCACTTATGCTCGTCTAATGGTTCTTGTTATATGTGTGTTACCTTTATAAGATATTCTTAGTCTCCTAGGGTTAAATTTGTTCACCCAGTATAATTCTATTTTATCTCATAGTAATCATTATATTTTCCTTCATGAAAAAGTCAATCACAAATATATATTAATTAAATCATTCGTCTTAAACAAATGACTTGTGACCACATTATTTTTCTATCAACCATGTAATGCCAAAGAGAGGATATCGTTTACCCTTTATGGGCTACAAATTTCATTATTATAAATGAAGTCATGCCATGCAAAAGTCGTATTGTAACGCCCCGAAAATTTTCAATGTTATTAACGATAATATTCTGAAAATGGGGATTATACAATTAGAGTTAGTAAAAATATTTGTGGAGTAAGTTAGATGCCGAAAAAGATTATTATAGGTGATAAAGTATACTTTATTTCAAGATATAGGGTTTAATTTAGAAAATAGGACTTGATGAGTTATTTTCCCCAATATAGAAGGTTGAGTAATTTATAGATGAATATTTTGTTAAAAGACTTATAGAGTAATAAAACATGTGATATGTGGTGAATTTAAATTTTTAAGGAAAAGAGAATATAAGAAAACATGAATTCTATGAGAGCTAGTAGATTGCACTTGTGATTTAATCTTATCCCTTGAAGCTCATTAATCGAAAAGTGGTAAATTTTCAAGAAAGTTTGTGTAGTGACTAATTTAGTTCCTTGGATTTAAAATTTAAAATCTCATATGCCATCTTGATGGTTTATTTTGGAGGGATTTGTACTATTTTAAGAGTGATTTCTAGCCCTATCGTTTGACTAAAACCCACTTGCAACCATTGAATTTAGGGATCAAATGGAGGACTTTAGACATGATTTTATGAGAAGAAAAATGGAGAAATCCCTCTCCATTTTTCTATTTCACGTTGGCTGAGAGAAAACTCTCTTTGTCCATTTCATTTTCATTTCCCTTAATCCATTTTCTTCTCCATTCAAGCCCCCACTTGAAGCATTAATAAATTTCTTGAAAATCCATGAGAAATGTTACTTTCTAGACTTTTGTAAGCCCTAGAATCCATGAATTTAAAGAAGAAAATCTAGAGGAAGTTTAGAAATAATGGAAAGATTAAAGGAGCAATGTGAGAAATTTTGGATTGAATTCTATTTCATGTTTTACTTTGGTAAGTTATATTTTAGGTAAATGGAAATGTAATGATTGTGTTTTGATTTTTGTTTATGTATGTGATTGAAAAAGAAAGAGGTTGAAGAGATTGGGAATATCTAGAAGGGGATATTCGGGAGTAGTGTCAATTTTGAGCTTGATAAATGTGTTCTCTTGAATTCCATCTTACCCTAGAATATTTATGTTTGAGGATTTATCAAAATGTCTAATGCTTTTATTGAGTGTTTCAAAAGTGGCAAAATGACATAAGACTTGTTTGTGGCAAATGTGTTGAATGAATTTGAGAAATCATCATTAACAAGTATGTGTGAATTAAATTAGCACACAAATAAATGAAAAATACTATGAATTTGTATAATGTAAGTATGTGCGATTATGTTCGTGTGTGTGTGATGGTATATATATGTATGTGAACTAAATTAGCACACAAATAAATGAAAAATATTATGAATTTGTATAATGTATGTGTGTGTGTGATGGTATATATATAATGATAGTTGGTTGTGAAAATAGTTTAAGTATTGGACCTAACTTGAAATGTAAAAGAGTATGAATTTTCATTGAGTTTATACTACCTTTAAGCTTAAATTAATGTGAGTCATGAAAATCTTAACTAGAAAGGTTTAATGGAAAATGGAGTTTAAAATTGAATAGATAAACATTTTAATGTGGTTTGAATTTAATAAGAAGAGGAAAAGTAGGAAATATGGTCTTGAATTTTTTATTTATTAAAAATTAAGAGTAAGCCCCGTTAAAATGAAATAAAGGATTTATGGCAAAAGATGATTGATTTACACCTTTAAATAGGTGAAAATGATGTTAAGAATTGATTTTTATAAAAGTTTGGTATGAACATGTTTAAGTTGGTAGCATAAATTATTCGTAATTCAATAAAAAAAATTGTAAAAATAGAGTTAGAAGTATAGACATATACACATGGTTAAAAAGTTGATTGAGTCTAGTTTTTAACGAAACAAACAAAAGTTATATTTAAATTTAGCATTGAGAGAAAAAATATTTTAGTGAAGATGAAAAACTATTTGGCAACAACTCTATTTTGATTTTGAAAATTTGTTGCACTTTTTTTACTTTCTATTAAATTCTAAATTTTTATGGAAATTTTTTTTATTGAGTCTAGTTTCTAAAACATCAAACAGATCTTAATTTTGAATTTTATGGAATGAGATATAAATAATTTAGTAACAGGTATACGATTAGACAATCTTGTTTTAAAAAGTTAGGTTGTTTAAATTAGTTTGTATATATATGATTTGAAATTTAAGAAAATGATACTTATTATTTGATAATGAGATAAGAATGGTATTAATTGTTATTATGGAATAAGAAAACAAAAATATAAATGAGCTATGCTTAATTTTGTATAAATGAGATTGAATCAAAAGTGTGACAATATTGGAATTTAGCTTGTTAGGGGAAGTTGTTTATAAAGTTGAATACTAAATTAGTTGTTAATTAAAGTGGGGTTGTGAATGAAACAAGACTTTATGATAATACTTAAAATTTGAGTAAGGAGGGATTGCCTTTTCTCAAGCTTAAATGTAAATATTCTATGAAATTTCTTTGTATTATGTTTAAGTGGGTTAAATAAGAAAATAGAAATACACCTACCTAAGGTTTAAATTTAGCTGAAATAATAAATGGCTAAATCCATTCACCTAGTTTGATCACTTTAATCTCATTGGGTCTATAATATATGACGAAAATGATCATTGCTTAACCTAGTAATAATTAAATCATTTGTCCTAAATAAATGGCCCATGGCCATGTTCCGTTTCTATAAACCATCATACAATGTCAATGAGAGTAAATGATTCTACTATTGTAATTGAAGTTACATATCTAACGTACCAACTTTCAATTTACTACTTCAAGAAGCATAGGTTTTCAATACATTAAAAGTATATGAGTTATCCACACATAGTCATTCACTTATTCAAAATTTCGATAAGTTAAACTATGAGCATCATAAGTGAATTAATCTATAAACATGTTTAGGATTAATTCATATTGAGTCCAATCAAATGCGTTATCAATCAAAATAACCACATATATGCCTTTATCTTGGCAGTCAATAATTTAACTCCAATAATCAAGACAAGCTATTAGATGACATAATAGTCTTAACATGAGCCATTAACTCATTTATGACTCTATGGACTAGGGACTATTTAAATTATCTATTGATATAAGTTGTTTTTTTGTATTACAAATGTTCCTTATTATGCAAATTAAATACTAGTTAAGCCTTAAGGAATCAATGAGTCAATATTTTCTTAATCATTTTGTTTTTCTCAGGTGAATTATGAACATTTTGGGATGGGTCGATACTTGCTTAAAACTCAAATGTTAATGAGCTTGAGATTGAGTTAGACGTGGCAATGGTTGTTTCTATTGTGACTAACAATGTTGCTACTAGCCATTTTCTTTCTACTATCATCCATGATTGCATGACTCTCCTAAGTAGGATTGAACATCACTCCGTTAGATATGCATTCAAGGGAAGGAACAAAGGTGCAAATGCCCTAACTTGCGTCGGGCAAAATTTTCAAAACCCTTATGAAACGCCTTGTAACCCTCTAGATTCCTTAATTTCCCCAATTGTCTTTGAGACAAGAGGGGAATTTCTATACCTTAGTTTGGTTTAATTTATGATATAATCCTTTTCTAACAAGCAAAAAATAAGATTCCCCCACCTCTTTTTTTTCTCTTTTGGGTGTATTCTAAATTTGGGAAAGGGGTATGAGTTATACAAAACTTGAACCCTAGTCTTACTGCCAACTTAAAACAACCCTAGCCATGCAATTATTACTTTGCTTTTTCATAAAAATATCCTTTTTTCCTTTTGGTATAAACACTGCATCATTTATGTACATTTTGCCATTACAAACTTTCTTAATTATTACCTTTTTTTCAATTCAAGTGAATTTTTATAAAATATATATTTTTTTTTAGTATAATTAAAATATATTTTATGTCTATTTCATAATCTATTAAAATTGATCTTTTAAGAATTTATGATCGTCCCAACCATGAAATATTTAATATTCATATTTATAGTTTATGCTTATAATTATTCTACTACGGGTCGGTTTTCATAAAATATCTTAACAAATGTAGGAAAGGGTCATAAAAGAAGAAAAGTTATGTAAAAGATGCAGGATGAAAGTTGACCCAATAAAAGGCC
>CM025255.1:35515759-35540818 GCA_013677275.1 Gossypium schwendimanii
TGTAAAAGAATAAAAGATGTTTGTTTATAATTTAAAAAATTAATTATTTTAAGTAATTTAATTAAAGTTCAATTAAGTTGGAGAAGATATTAAATATAGATGAATCTATAATAATACTTTGCTATCTTTAAAATTTAATGACATAGCATTATTTTATTGGTGCCTAAAAATTATACTTTTTAAGATGATACTAATATAATTTATTTCTCAGAATATATAATATTATTTGTTTGAAATATGTTTCGTGAATTTTAATTAGTTTTGTACCATAAAAACATTACATCAATTAATTAAGGTTGTATTATCAAAAGAAGAAAAAACTATACCAAAATAAACATTTTATTTTCATTTGATAAATTGCTTATATAATCTCCTCCCAATTTATCTAATTCAATTCATGTTCTAAATATTATCTGCCCGTCTAATTTATTTAGTCTTTTTTTTATTAAATGGTAGAAAGCGATTACATCAAACCCTCAAATTAAATCTGCATGGGAGCATTTCAATCAGCCAACAATAAATTAATCACAGAGAAGAGTGACTCTTCAAACCACTGGAAAAATCTGAGCTCACTTATAGTACCTTTTGCCATATGATCAATCACTATATTAGAGATCTTAGAATGTGACAATCATTACTGCATAGAAGTTGATGTACTAAACGCAACTCCACCAATTTACTATCATCATCATGCCATCTAACTAAAAGCTGCATTATCATATTCCCATCCAATCTGCCTGAACTCCTTGTCTCACGCAATACGCGGAACTTCCAACATTGTCCAAACTTCAATTCTAAAAATCCTCTTTCTCTTTTAAGTTTGGTGTATTTCTTGATTACTAAATAGTATATTAACCCTTTTTCTTTATATATTATCCATTTGTTTTTTGCTTGGGAAGATTCTCTACCAAAATTTTCATAAAAACTTTCTTCATAAAGAGAGCACCCAAAAAAGCTTTCACATATTTATTATTTTGTCACATTAAAAAATATATGTATATTTTTCATGTATCTCGTACCTTAATAAATAAATAAATATAATTCATTATTCTAGTATTCAACCGAAATAACAAATTACAGAAGAGCTTATAATTTTATTGAAAGATTTTAAAGGTAGTTTAGGGTTAAAAGGTAACACTATATATAGTCAATGATGTCATTAACAGCGGAGGAAGATGAAGGAACTAAGGGTGGGTTTGGATGGGCGATTGGGTGCGGTGCGGTGTGTTTAGCTTACTTTTTGTCACACGCTACAGTATTGCTACAGTATCTAATCTCACCGCCACCGCTGTTTTTACACTAACTGCAGGTAAACGCACCGCCCATCCAAACTCACCATAAATCAGTGATGACGTTTCTGAGGGTAAAAATCATGATAAAATTTTCTTGTTCGAATAAAAGATGACGGATTGGAGACGGTGGAGACGTCATAGAGGGCGAAGCTACGAAAATTTGTTGTCTTTTTCTTTTCCTAAGCATAAAAAATTAAAACTTTATGAGTGTAATAATGGTGTTAATTAAAATTTTGTAATTTTTAAAAGGACTAAAATAGTAAATTTTCCTTTTTTTGCATGTCCAATCAACAATCCGTTAAGGTTCTAATGGCTGAATGACCATTTGGATCAATATATCTAATGACAATTAGAGTGACCAAAATAGAAACAATATTATTTTAGAGTGAACTTTGATATAGTTTACCCTAATCTTTTTATCTTCAAAAAGAGTTTCTTCCGCATCCAATATCAACTTTGCTTCACTTTTATTTGGATCCCTTTTTCCTTTTTTTTTTTTTCATTTTTTATATGTGCATTAAATAAATCATTCATTTGTATTTTACTTTTCTATTAATACTTGCCACTTGTTGTGTAGCATTATTCTTTTTGACTGTCAATATTACATCATCATATTTTAATCACATTATAAAATAATAATGGATTCCAAATTTATGTATCAATAAGTTAAAAAAAAAATTTTAATACCAACTAGTTCACTAAAAAAAAATTTTCATTTACCAGCAGCCCAAAATCCGTCTCTATATGCACATCCATTATATACCTAAAATATCCATACCGATGGTCAAAAGAAATACCCGACGGAATATAAGCCGCTGCTATAAGGTTATGTCAACATAAACATTTAGCGACGAAATTTTTTTTGTCAATATACACCTCCTAGTTATATTGACAGCCTGTCCATCAATAAAGATACTGCCAGCTATTTCAATTTCACCACTATTAATGCATTTTATTGACGATTTTATTACCGTCATAAATTACTATATGATTTTGCGACGGTCATTCTGTCAACAAATTTTATTTTGAGTTTTTATATTTTTATAATCTGCTGTCAGTATGAGGCTATTACCTGTCACTAAAAGTTCAAAAATATACAACCTCTCCCAATAGTTTACGTACGTAAGAATTAAAAAGTACAAATTGTAATTAAAAATATAATTGAAAAAATACTAAAAGGTATCAAATTTCTAAACAAAGCTATCCATTATAACTATTATACTCGGTTCTCGAAGAATTCAAGCAAAGCACAAAGCTAACATGAAAAATTATATCCACAAAAATTTAAAGCATTGATCAACCAAATATGTCAATGAACAAATAACATTTGTTAAACTAGTAAACTAATATTCAGAGAGAGATAGAAATCTGAATGACTACACAGAGCTCCCTTTAGACAATAAATAATTTGTCAAGAACCTGCTAAAAAAAGTCATGTTTGAAAGTCAGATTATACATCATTTTACTAAGACAAATAGCCTCTAAACAACAAATGCTATGCTAAAATAGAAATTTCTCAATAAAAGGGGAAGAAAATAGACAAGGTTTTACTAATAGAGTCTTAGTTTGATTGGCATGGGCATTGTTACCAATGCAGGAGGACATGGGTTCGAGTACGCTAAAGTGCATTATCCTCCTATTTATGGGTTGGGGAGGGGCTATGGGTAGTTCTAGGCATTGTTTCAAAAAGAGCTTATATGATCAGTGCTTATTTGTTTTTTGTTGTGGCCGATAATACTATATATAAATAGAAAATAGAAAAGTAAATATACAATAAATAAAAGGCCACTCTATTTCGATAAAAGACTCATGCTTATAACGAGATTGTTAAAAAAGACAAAATTTTAAAAAGATATAAAGGTTGAGTTCATCTTAACAAAGTAAAGTAAAAATTTGTCAATAATAAAGCATCAATATGAAAGCCAGTTGTTTTTAGGCGGGACAGGGAACCGGGTTTGCGGTTGGTTGATAAGGATTATGTGTTGAGTTTTTTTAATATTTGATACTTGAGTTGTAATTACTTTTTCACAAAAAAAAATTTTACAATATCCAAAAAATAATTTACAGAAAAAAAAATTAAAAAAGGAAGGATAGAAGAAATTAAATGAAACACAAATCTTACATGGAATTGAATTGAATTAAATGAACCATTTAACTTTCTCACTTTTCTAAGCAAGACTCAATGCTTTATAGTACCCAAATAAATGTATTAGGGCTAAAGTAAAAAAAGTGATAAAGTTCAAGACTCTTTTTGTTACATTAGTCTTCCAAAGAACAACAATAAATATAAAACTAATATTTGAAATAAAAGAGAAATAAATTAGCTTTGGATATGGAAGGGCGTAATGAACCTTGCACATGTATTATATATATTAAAACAGATGAGCATGTTCATTGATGAACATCATAAAAAGAATTTTAATATGAAAAAAAATTAATATGCAATAAAATAATAAATTTTCTTTGGTAAAAAGTCTTGTTCATTTATAGTATTATCAGCCTTAATGATTATAACTTCGAGTTTAACCCCATCAAGGTTTATAGACCGAATGTTTCAAACGTTTGAATGCCTCTGATAATGAGCATTGTCACACACCAACTTAATAATCCATATATATATATATATATATACTCCCATCAATTAAATAATGCAGGGAGGAAACGGATAGTGACCTTAATGGTTTGATCCTTGGCAGCAGCCCACACCCAACACCCAATTCCCATTCTGGTTCCAACTGACGCAAAGTACTGTATTTTTATGGTCATGACTGCAAAAGACTTGCATTACTTCTCAAAATAATTAAAATCGTTAGCATTTCTATGAGTTTCACCAAGATATTTACTCACAACGAGCAAAGCTCTCTCCTCTCTTAGCATCCCAAAGTTTCACAATGTAGTCTTTTCCACCTAAAGAGAAGCCAAGCATGACATTAGAATGACAACTTGCGAAATGATCATGCAAAGGTTGAGGAGGAAGTGGTTGTAATGTACTTATAAGGAGAAACAATTTTAAAAAGTTTATTATTTTAGCAGATTAAGTCAAATATTATTTCCAATTAGCCTAATTAGACTCCAAACACTTTGAATTCAAAATAATAACCAAATTAAAGGCTATGTTTATCAAGCGAAAAATACCCACCCCAGTTTCTTCCTTGACTTCTCGTACAGCTCCTCTAAAATCTCCTTTGATCGCCAAACCAAACAAGAGTGCATTAATTGGAAGACATCGCTTTGATTTTAGTTCACTCAACCACCAAGGGAAGAATGCTCTTTTATAAAATAAAACTGAAAAACAGAAAATTTACCTTGTTAGGAGACAACCACTGGATCCATGGGTACCAAAGAATTCTTCATGAGAGATGACTTCAACGGACAAACTAAGAAGGTGATGATTGATTAGGGTTTGGATGGGAACTAAGAAAAAACTGTAAAAAAACATAAGGGAGTTCTCGACGAATGAAGTATATACATTAGACTTTTTACAGACGGATTTAGAATAGGTGTTAATATATTTGACTCTACTCTGACGGTTAATTATTGTTGTTTGTATAACCTCTTTTACTGACGGATTTGGCCCGTCACTATATGTCACTGTCAGTAAATAGAAATTTTTTAATAGTTATAAGTGATCAAGTTTAAAAAATATATTTTTTATTAACTCAAAATATATCCTTTACTTTTTTTTATACATATTACAAATTTGAGGAGTGAAATCACATACCCTTTACTTCTATATATAGTTATAGATTAAACATTTTCCCAGAAGGTAAATTAAAGGGAAAAGTAAGGAAAAAAATGAGTTCACTCGTGAATCCGTTGAGTTCGTCGTTCGCCATGTCCGAAGAAGAAGAGGCATTCGGCTATGCTATGTATTTACGATGCAGCGGTATATTTCCTTACGTTTTGGATGCTGCAATCCAACTCGGTGTTTTCGATATATTAGCGAAAGCAGGACCCCATGCCAAGCTTTCTTCCAACCACATCGCTTCAGAGATTGGCACGAAGAATCCCGACGCCGCTTCCCTTCTCGATCGCATGCTTAAGCTCCTTGCCTGCTATGATTTAGTCACCGGCGCCAGTTATGGAGAAGATGGTGAAAGACTCTATGAGCTTACTTTGGCCGGTAAAATTTTTGTTAATGACGAAAATAGAGGAACTTTGGCATTGGATGCATTTTCTATGAAAAAGATCCAGGTTGATGTCTGGTACGTTGAGTTATTGTCTAATCTGATTTTACTTTTTCTTTTGTCAAAATTATTTGATCAAACTGTGTTTAATGGATATGATTTATATAGGTCACGCTTGAAAGATCTTGTCCTTGAAGGTGGGAATCTGTTTGAGAAAGTGCATGGCATGCCCTTTTATCAATTTAAGAGCTTAAACCCAGAATATGATAAGAGTTTTGACACCGCAATGATAAATCTTTCGAAGATATCAGTGAAGAAAATACTTGAGAAATACCATGGATTCCAAGGTATTACCACTTTGGTAGATGTTGGGGGTGGATATGGGGTTACCCTCAATATCATCATCTCTAAATATCCTACCATTAAAGGCATTAATTATGACTTGCCTCATGTTGTACAACAAGCCTCATCTTTCCCTGGTAATTATATAACCCGACTTTAAACTCTAAATAAGTATAATTACAACAATTGTCTGGCAATTAAGTAGGCTCGTAAGTTGATCTTTGATATCATGCAGGCATTGAGCATGTAGGAGGAGATATGTTCTCAACTGTTCCCAAAGCAGATACCATAATGATGAAGGTAGATATGCATGGTTATATAGCAGTTAGATGGATTCAAAACTTTACGATTGTATCAATTTTAATTTGTATGTGTGTTTTTGTAGGAAGTGCTTCACAATTGGGATGATGAGCATTGCTTAAAGCTCCTAAAAAACTGCTACGAAGCATTAGAAGAGAAAGGGAAAGTGATAGTAATAAGTCATATGATGGTTGAGGAAGCAGAGGCAAGCAATGGTGCTAAGCTTGTTTGTCAATTGGATCTTTATATGGGTACGCTATTTGGTGCAAAACAAAGGACTGCAAAACAGTTCGAGTCTATGGCCATGAATGCTGGGTTTTCAAGCTTTCAACTTAAGTGCCTTGCTTTTGATGCGATTGCTGTCATGGAATTCTATAAATGATGAATTATTATTATTATGGTTTAGGTTTGGAATTGGATTGATTTCCATGGTGATCAGATGTGTGTGTTTAGATTAATTAAATAAGTACTTATGGTTTCTTTTTATAATGTTATGAACCGAGTGACCGATGATGGGTCATTATCATTTTAATTAAATAACTACTTAAGGTCCTATGCCATGTCTCTTTCTCATCATGCTATTATAAACACTCCTTACGGTATAAACCCCTCCTTGTTATAGAGTGTAGCTGTTAAGTACAACTGTACATAGGTTGTGCTAAGAGTCCGTTCGAAAAATGAGAGAGTTTAGGTAAAAATATAGGTCTGAGAAATGGGTTTGAGCAAAAAAATAAGACCCGTTTAGAAAATGGGTCATATCTCAGGTAAGGCTTTTTTGGCCCGAGCACAGCCCAACCCGACTCGAATATGCAAAAAAAAAATGCTCTTTTTTTTACTGTTTTCTTGCTTTTTTTACTATTTTATTGTTATTTTCTTTTTTTTTTCACTGTTTTGCTACCGTTTCAATATTAAATTGCTATTATTTTGTTGTTATTGTTTAGATATTATATAACTTTTGTTTTAATGTTACTATTTTAGAGGCATTTGCTTGTTAAGTTGTACCCATCTTAGTGTTATGTAAGTATATATATAATTTTAAATTTATTTTCAATTTGTTAGAAAATATTTATTTTAATATTTTTAGTATTTTGGATGTATTATATTTTTTTTTTAAATTAATAAGGGCGGGTCAGGCCCGAGCCTAGCAGATAGGCCTAAATTTTTGGTTGGGCTTGGTCGATGGACACCTCTACTTTTAAGGGTTTTTTATGTAATATATTCTTTATGTTTGTTTTATGATCTATAAAGATTAATTTTTTCAAGGTTTGTGGCTGCCCTCTCAATAAAGTCATCTCCAAGTTTGATCTTGAGTTCTCTCCTTAAGAGTGTAATGTGTATTACTATTACGCCCAGCACTTGTTAGTATAGTTTGTTTTTATTTGCATTGATTTGAGAATTTCTATGTTGTGATAGTTTGATTTATTATTATAAGGTAAAATAAGTTAAAAATATGTTATAAAATCACTTTAAAATTGGATTGAAAATAGTGAAAACTGTTATAAATTAAAGAATAAAGAGAGTAAAGAACAAGAGAAACAGGAGAACAAAAGAGAGTAAAGAACAAGAGAAACAGGAGAACAAAAGAAAAGTATTTATTTCATTGGCTTCTAAAAAAATTCTATTTATAGACATAAGAAGTATGAATGAAATAAAATTCTACTCCTAATTGACATTAGAGTTCTAAAGCATATCATATTTCTTATTTTAATGGACATCCACTTTATAATAATAAAATATTCATAACACTCCCCATTGGATGTCCATCGATAGAAAATGTGCCTTATTAAAGCCTTACTAAGATAAAAAAAACAGTGGGAAAAAAATTCTTAGTGAAGGAAAAATAGTGCAAATATATATAATACACCTTAAATGCTACATCATTAAAAACCTTACCAGAAAAATCCAATGGGACAAAATTTTGATTGAAGGAAAAAGAGTACTACATCGTGTATTTACTCCCCCTCAAGGCACATCACATGTACTACATCGTGTATTTACTCCCCCTCAGGGCACATAACATGTTATCTTATACTTTACATATTCTAATCGTAAATACTAGCTTTTCAAATGATTACTTGAACGAGTTTGATAAATGTCTATATCACCATTCTTTTGGAAGTCATTGGATGTCCATTGATAGAAAATGTGCCTCATTAAAGCCTTACTAAGATAANAAAAAAAACTGTGGGAAAAAAATTCTTAGTGAAGGAAAAATAGTGCACATATATATAATACACCTTAAATGCCACCTCATTAAAAACCTTATCAAAAAAATCCAATGGGACAAAATTTTGATTGAAGGAAAAAGAGTACTACATCGTGCATTTACTCCCCCTCAAGGCACATCACATGTTATCTTATACTTTACATATTTCAATCGTGAATACTAGCTTTTCAAATGATTATGAACGAGTTTGATAAATGTTTATATCACCATTCTTTTGGAAGTCATGAGCGAGGAAGAATTTTTTGGAAATATATTTTAATCTCTTCGAGAGTTCCAATAATAATCATAACAAATTTTGATCATGACCCTTCTATAATAACACGTGTTCAAATTAAATTAATAAATATTTATACAAATGTATTGAGCAATTTCTAAGAATTTCTATATGCTCCTAACATTTTAAATCCTTTAAGGATTTTAATATAAATATCCATTTTTAGTGGCTCATATAAAATCTATAACAACAAACACTAGATGCATATTAAATATTTCATAAACTGCCAAACTAAAAAGATATCTAAAATTTATTACATCCATCACAAAAGAATATTATATCTTCTCATAATCAATGCTAAGATTCAGTGAAAAACTTCATTTTTCTTATTTTGTTTTCACAAAACTACTCATTTGTACCCCCACTAGCTTTATACATTTAGACATTTGGACTACTGGTCTAGAAATTTCACAATTTTAATTCTATTTGAATTGCGTCTTTTTATTTTTGGCCAATCTATTCCATGTTTATATTTTCTAGACAAATTTATTCAAGATCCTTATATTCTTTCATTGTTTCAACAATGCTATTGCATGGAAAATCATTGTCAACAACGTTTCATTTCGATTCCATGTTTTCTTGTAGTTTTCTCGTATTGACATAACTTATCGAGATCTCTTTATTTTCATCATTTTTATCTTGAGGTACTTGAATCTCTTATGAAGTTTAAATAATTAGTTATAACTTAGGTCTCTTCTGGAGCATCTACCTCCACTATATCACCCGCCAACTGCTTCATCAATCATCTATCTAGTTGAGGGATTCAAACCATTGTAAAAAGTTTAAAATTAGAGCCACAAATGTAATCCATGATGAGGACACTTTCTCAATAAATCCTTAAATATCTCCCATGTATCATAAAGTGTTTCAACATCAAACTGAACAAAAGAAGAGATGTCATTCATCAACTTAGTTGTTTTTGTCGGTGGAAAATATTTTAACAAAAAATTCTCAGTCATTTGAGCCCGAGTCATGATAGAACCTCGTGGCAATGAATTTAACCACCATTTTGTCTTGCTCCTCAAAGAGAATGGGAACAACCATAAGCGTATGGCATCATCAGTAGCGCCATTAATCTTGAAAGTGTCGTAGATCTCTAGAATGTTAGCCAAATGAATATTCGGATCTTCATCTTGCAAACCATCAAATTGAACATACTATTATACCATCTGAATTGTGTTCAGCTTCATCTCAAAATTGTTTGCAGCAATGGTGCAATACTCGATTCAGCCCCAATCAGATTGGGCTTAGCATAATCATACATAGTACAAGGAGCACGATTTGCAAGAGGTAGTTGATTATTTTGATTATCACCCATCTCCACAATAATATCTTTTTCCTCTTTATTGTCTACTATATTCTGTTGACATTGCCTTGCTTCTTTAACCTCTTTACGATTTCTGCTAGCAGTCTTTTTAATCTCTTTGTCAAAAAGTAATGGATCCAATGGGTTTTCTCTAGTCATAAACCAAAAGAACCTGCCAGAAGCAAACAAACGAAAAATTAAAATATAAAAATCAAATTTAAAAATATTAAAATAAAAATAGAAAATGGTTAAATTAATAGAAATAAATTTTTCCTAATATTTTAGTCCCCAACAACGGCGCCAAAAACTTGATTGCAATCGTAAACTAACTAAAAATATGACTAAGGCAAGTGCACCTATCAATTAATAGTATAGCTATGGTGAACAAAAATATTGTTCCCATGAGCACTAAAAGTACTAGTAATTACTGTCTTTCTATTATTTAACCGACAAATTAGAGAGATTGATTAAAACTAAAATTAATTAAATTAATTAACTAAAGAACACGAAAAAAACCGAATCAGGAAAACAAACGATTAATAACTAAGAAGCGAAACAATACCCAAGAAAGAATTCACCTAGATTTCATCTGTCATTATCAATCTGAATTAAACAATTTCTTCACTTAGTATCTCGTAAAAACCCCTAAATTATGCCAATATCTCTTTCGAGTGTAAGAAAAACTGACTCTAGGTTGATTAATTGCAATTTCTTTCTAATTAAAACCCCTACTATCACATTAACTCGATCTATGGATTCTCCTATTAGATTTGAATCTAGTCCAATAGATTTATGTCGTCCTATTTCTAGGATTGCATGCAACTCCACTCAATTATGCTAGATCTACTATTAAACAGGGACTTTTCCTTCTCTGATTTAAGCACATCAAACATGGATTAATAGCCCAAAAATATTAAACCAAGAATTAAATACACATAATTGAGAATAAGATTCAAGTATTTATTGCGTAAAACAAAAATCAAAAGATAGAATTCATCTTAGGGTTCATCTCCCTAGGTATTTAGAAAATTAGTTCATAATCGCAAATAAAAACATCTCAAAGATAGTATAACCACAAGAAATAAAGAAGCTCGTAATAAACTTCAAAAAAATTCAAAAGGAGATCTTCAATCTTGATGGAAATATGCTTTAGAGTCGCCTTAAATGGTATTTTTCGAGTTGTTTTCTTGAATATTCTATGACGACTCACTCATATATTCTTATTTTTGACATATATAGCTCTTAAAATGCCCGAAAAACCTAAAAAAATGTATTTTTCTACATGTTTGGAGTGCGATTCGCAAAATCGACATAGTCTGGCACATAGCCGTGTGGGAGTTCATATGTCTTACACGGTCGTGTGTCCAGCCTGTGTGGAATGGTCCAGCCTATGTGGCTCCTTAAACTTGCTTCAATTTTCTGATTTTCACTCTTTTTGCTCCCAAATGCTCTCCTTAGTATAGAAACATGAATTTAAAGGATTAGAAGCATAAAATTCACCATTTTAAATCAAATAATTATCCAAAAATGCATTAAGAATGGGATTAAAACATGTTACTTTTAGCACTTATCATATACAAAATATCATATCCTTATATATATACAAAAGATATGGTTAGCCTACTAATTGGAGGCATTTAATCATTAATTTTACTAAATTGTTTTATCCATATAAACTACAGGATTTGTGATATTTACACAGATCGGCAGTCTAGATATGATAATCATTGAAAGCTTGAAAAATAAACTCATCAATATTAGCAAGAACTGTCTCGATTGCATAATCTAAAAGTTTTGTTCTTAAACAAATCATTGAACACGTAATCTCACAAATGATAAGTTGCGATTTGATAACTCACATGTAATTATCTTCTAGCTACATCTACCAAAATAATTTCAAAACATCCACATGCTGAATAAATCGACCTATATTTCTTTCAGAAATGCAAGAGACCCAATATCAACTTTTGCTAATAAAGTTGTAATAAATCGTCTTTAAGAATAAGGAAAGCTTGATAATTTAAGAATCTTCAAGTTCTTTAATAAATATCCAAGTAAATTCTCATTTTGCCATATCATTATTGATCAGGATGGTGTAACCAATCATGCCAACTAATTAATATATTTGTACCAGTAAAGTTCAGGTTTATTATGCACGAGATTCAACAATATTAATGTCAACTTCTGATTTACCATTGCATGTGTATTAACCATAGTAATTTATGCATAGTATAACTTAGATGAAAAGACGATAATTTTTCAATACAAAATTCTTACCAAAATGTAATAGATTTAATACATGATAATTAATCTTCTCCTCATCCACAATCTCAATATGATCTTCATTGTAACAAATATCCTTTTTTTAAAAATAATAATTTATTGGAGACTAACTAGAACATAGTGCATTAATAATTAATTTGTTTCTTCATATAGCAATGTGTAAACTCTTTTGGAGTCTTAAATTAATTTTGTATTATGAAATATTAACATGTTTCATTTCCACATTGACCATAGGGTAACAATATATGAGATATTTTAGAGCTTTAAATCAATTTTGTACCACAAAAAATTGGTGTGTTCTCTACCAAACAAGAAAAATGGTTTTTATCCTCGAGGATAGTATGCATTGTTGTATTGTCTAATGGCATATGTTTCCTTCTGATAAGTGCTAAAAGTAACATGTTTTAATCTCGTTCTTAATGCACTTTTGGGTGATTATTCGATGTCAATAGTAAATTTTATGCTCCTAATCATTTAAATTCATGTTTTGATACTTAGGAGAGCATTTGGGAGTAAAATAAGCCAAAAATAGGCAAAAATAAAAAAATCAGAGCAAGTTATAGGAGCCACACAGGTTGGACTATTCCACACGGCCTAGACACACGGGCTGCCACACGGCCTTGTAGCAAGTCGTGTCGATTTAGCAAGTTACACTTCGAACAACGAAAAAACATAAATTTTAGGGTTTTTAGGCATTTTGAGATCTATATATGACAAAAATAAGAAGATAGGACTTAACCATCATAGAATATTCAAGAAAACAACTCAAAAAAATACTATTGAAGCGAATTTTGAAGCAGATTTCCATCAAGGTTGAATATTACCTTTTGATTTCTTTGGAGATTATTATGAGTTTCTTTGTTTCTTGTGGTTATACTCTATTTTGGATGTTTTTAATTGCTAACATGAACTAATTTTCTAAATACCTAAGGGAGATGAACCCTATGACTGATTTTTTTTTGTTTGGTTTCTATTTTACGCAATAAATACTTAGATCTTGTTCTCAGTTATGTGTGCTTAATTCTTGGTTTGATATTTCTATACTATTAATCCATATTTGATGTGCTTAAATCAGTGGAGTTGCATGAAATCCTAAACATAGAACATAAATCTATTGAATTAGAGTCAAATCTAATAGGGGAATCCATAAATTGAGTTAATGCGATAATAGGGGTTTTAATTAGAAAGAAATTTCAATTAATCAACCTAGAGTCAGTTACTGTTATTCTTGAAGATAAATAAGGATTAAATTGAATAAATCACAAAATTGTGGGCAAAACTATAAAAAAGGGGTCACACGGCCATGTGAAAGGCTATAGGCTATATGGTTCACGAACTAGCCTAGGGTTTGCAAAACACATGGCCATGTAGAGGGGACGTGTGGTCCACACACCTGTGTAGGAGACCATGTGGCCCTATTCATAGACATGGTTTACCCCAATTCGTTTGTAAAAGAAAACACACTTTTCACCAGAAGCCCGATCAACTTTCTTCACGCTCGATTATGATTCGATTCACCTAAATCAGGTCTTTCAAATGACATATACATAAGAATTAATGGTCGATCTCAAGATTTTAACAAGATTGTTATAAGTTTCGGCAAGATACATAAAAGATTGATTATATCGAATGAAGAATTAGCTTCGAATAAAAATACTATGAAAATTAGGGATTTAATCATCGGGATCGAGATGTACTTATCGATTCTTGGCAAGGATTAAGGATGCTATTTAACAACAATTATGAAACCAATAGAGAAAATGATTTAATAGAGGATTATTTGATTTGGGAAAACAAAATAATTATTAACAATTAGAATGAAAATATGGTGTAAAGAAAAGAAATATAAAATAAAAAAAGAATAAATAGAAAGATGGAGAGCAAATTCTATTAGGATTTGAAAAGAAAAGTAAGGTGGAATTCTAATTCTATTGGAATTTCGGGAAGGGGCAAGTTGTAAATCCTGATTAGGAAAGAATTCGTTCAATTCCTAAGGTTTACAAACCCTAGGGGCATCACTTGCAATTTCCCCAAAGGCTATCGAATTTCAAAAGAAAATGGAAAGGAAGGGCGTGATTCAAACGTAAGAACACAAGGAAGGAAGGCTAGCTCTGACATGTTGGGCTGTTGCCCATTTCTTGTCTAGTTTTTAATCCCAATAGTATATATTTTGTGTTTGACGAAATCTCAAAATTAAAAGGGAAGGATGGGGCTCAAACTTGGATAAGTAAGGGGGAGAGACTAATGTTTAACCAGTTGGTTGTTGCACATTTCTTAATTAATTTTGCTGTTGAACTATACTTATGTTTTGAGGTGTTGTAGCCGAATTTAAATAAAAATGAAAGGGGAAGGATGGACTCAAACCTAGGACCTCCAAGAAGGGTTCTAGCATGCTAACCATTAGGCCTAAGTCTATATCTTGTTCAATTTTTGCCCCCAACAATCTTTATTTCAGTGTGATTTTTATCCTAGGTTGCTGAAAATTAAAAGGAAAATAAATAGAAGAAAGGAAGTTTGAACCTAGGACCTTTAGGATAAGGGAGTAAACCTTAACTATCAAGCCTGACATTCTTTCCTTACATAATTTAGTTACTGAACCATACATATTTAATTACTTTTTTAATGTACATAACCTCTGTTCTTATTCATCAATTCACATTTTTTTCCACATATTTTCAAATTAAGTCCTAATTCAACAAAAACACACTATTTTCAAATTAATCTTTATAATTAGGTTTTCTTTTAGATTAATTAATATAATAAAACCTAATTATTTTATATTAATACTTTAATTAATTATTTATGACCCTAATTTCAATATCCATTTCAAACCCTCGATTTATATAAATGCATGAAGATAACCTTATAAATCGAGGTGTGACCACTTTCGATTTTTACAAACACGATTCTTCTAACCCAATTTTTGGATGTGACAACACGTTCATTCGTGTATCACTGGCCCTAGTTGCATTATACAACCTTGATTTGAAGACTAGCAATCTTTTGGTTTCCAAGTTTGAGAACTGTTTGGGCTTGGTTGACATTCTGCAAAGATCAGGTTTGGCCCATGACAAGGCCTGGAGAAGAAGGTATGGTAAATACAAGTCAATGTGGAGATTTGTGGGGTGTGCCTCGCATTTATTCTTAAAATTTGTACAGAGGCGAAAGGCATGATGCCGCGATGTGGAGAACAGGGACATCGTGACGACGCAACGATGTGGAGATTTGTAGGGTGTGCCGCGATGTGGAGATTTGTGGGGTGTGCCTCGCATTTATTGTAAAATTTGTACAGAGGAGAAAGGCATGATGCCGCGATGTGGAGAACAGGGACATCGTGACGACGCAACGAGATCTCCAATTAATGGAGAGGGCAACGTCGTGACAATGACTTCCTTAATGTTTTCTCTCCTGTTGTGAAGCACACGTCCCTTCGTGTATCAATGAACCTGGTTGAATTATACTACCTTGATTTGAAGACTAAGATTCTTTTGGTTTCCAAGTTCGAGAACGATTTGGGCTTGTTTGACATTCTACAAAGATCGAGTTCAGCCAATGACGTGGCTTGGAGAAGAATTATGGTAAATACAAGTCAAAGTGAAGAATTGTGGGCTGTGCCTCACATTTATCGAACAATTTACAAGCACTTAACAAAGATAGAGGCGAAATAGGCACGACATCACAACATGGAAGACACTAACGTTACCACAAGGGACGTCGGGACGTCGTGACGACGCGATGAGTTCTCCAATTAACGGAACCTAAATTCAATCATTTTAAGAAAAATCACTCTTTAATGAAGAAAATGTTGACCAAGTAATTTTGAATGAAACAAATACAAGAAATTTCAGAAAACATTTTAGTGAAATAAATGGAGCTTAAATTCAATCATTTTAAGAAAAAAATCACTTTTTAATAAATTAAAGTGGTGCCGCCGAGCTGTCGGCGACATCCATAAAAATATTATTTTTCATATTTTTTAGTTTATTTTAACTAACACAAAATTAAAAGAAAAAGAATTGTGATGCCTGACACACCGCGACACCCATAAGAATTGTGCTACAGTACCCAAAAAAATTCTTTTTTGATTGGGTGGTGATATGGTGTCGCTAGTATGTTAGGTGACACAATTATAACAAACGACTCGTTTTCATATATAATTTTTCCCAAATCATTTTTGTAATTAATTAATTAATTTTTAGGGTTACTAAAAAAATGCCACCTACCATTCATCACTAGGAGAGAAAAGAACCAAAGTAGCATAAATTTCATATATGTTCCATGTCTGAGCTTTTTCATTTTGTCTTTCATATTAAAATTACCCAAAGAAAAAAAATGCATTTTAATAGACTTTTTTATAATTTTTAAAGGATCAAATTAAATTTTTATATTTTTAGGGAGCCAAAATGTAATTTTACCTCTACTAATTTAAAATTTTAAAGGGCCATATAAAAAAATTTTTCATTTTAGGGGGCTCGCAAATATTAGCGAAAGTAGGTCCATATGCCAAGCTTTCTTCCAAACACATCCCATTGGAGATTCGCACGAAGAACCCCGACGCACCTTCCCTTCTTGATCACATGCTTCAGCTCCTCGCCTGCTATAATTTAGTTTCCGCTGGAGCCCATAATGGGGAAAATGGTGAAAGATTGTATGGGCTTACTTTGGCTGGTAAAGCTTTTATTAATGACGAAAATAATGGATCTTTGGTTGCATTTACTGCAAAGAAGTTCCTGATTGATGTCTGTTGCGTTGAGTTATGTCTAATCTAATTTTTCATATATTTTTTTGGGTACACATTCAATAGCATAAAAAGTAATGAAGATAGCAGCATATATCAGAGTTTCCCTAATCAAGATATGTATAATATTTATGATTTATATACGTTCCATTTCAAAGATTTGGTCCTTGAAGGTGGCAATCTTGTTGAGAAATTGCATGGAATGCCCAATTATCAATATAACGGCTTAAATCCAGAACATGCTAAGAGTTACGACACCGCAATGAAAATTTTTTTTGAATATAATAGTGAAGAAAATATTTGAGAAATATCGTGGATTCCAAGGTATTACCACTTTGGTAGACGTTGGGGCCGGATATGGGGTTACTCTCAACATGATCATCTCCAAATACCCTTCCATTAAAGGCATTAATTATGACTTGCCTCATGTTGTACAACAAGCCCCATCCTTCCATGGTAATTATATAATCTATTTTAGATTTGTACAATTTCATGAAGTCGAATTAAGTCTACCTGTAATTTGATCTTTGATGTCATAAAAGCATTGAGCATGTTGGAGGAGATATGTTCTCAAGTGTCCCAAAAGTAGATGCCATAATGATGAAGGTATATATATGCATGGTTATATGGTTGTTAGGTGGATTCAAAACTTTACGATTGCATCAATTTTAATTTGTTTGTGTGTTTTTGTAGGAAGTACTTCACAATTGGGATGACGAGCATTGCTTAAAACTCCTAAGAAACTACTATGAAGCATTGGAAGAGAAAGGGAAAGTGATAGTAATAAGTTACATGATGTCTAAGGAAGCAGAGGCAAGCAATGCAGCTAAGTTCATTTCTCAAATGGATCTCCATATGGCTACGGAATTTAGTGCAAAGCAGTTCAAGCCCATGGCTATGGATGCTGGGTTTTCAAGCTTTCAACTCAAGTGCCTTTTTTTCAATGTGATTGGTGTCATGGAGCTCTGTAAATTATTTTTTTAATAATTACTTATTGTTATTAAATATACATTATTAATATGACGTGTCTGGTTAGGTTAAATAATTGAGGATTTAGGGTTTAATTTTAGTAATATTATGAACCGAATCCTCGGATCTAGATGATTGTTATCTTTTGAGTTTGTCTTCAATTGTGTCAGTTTATTCATCTGAAGTAAACCTTTAATGACACATTTGATTGCTTGACCAAGCTGAAAATATACATGTAAAGTTACTTGTCTGAGTTAAACTTTTAAACCAACATAAAATTACTCGTCCGGACTAAACTTGTGTCACATGTATCTTCAAGTCCGCAACAAATGTTGGATCTAGGTAATGATCCATATCAGTGTGCAAAAGGCCTTCGCTAAGTGCCTCCAAAACTTTCAACACATATATGCATATACATTTATTTACAATTTAGTCCAAATCTCACCTTTTGTACCAAATCGCAAACAATCCAAATTTCGATCAAACATACACAAATTCATAATTTAAATGCATAAAAATTTAAATACAACCATACCATATGAAATTACTTTGCAAAACAACAAACAATCGTATTCTTTAAGGACTAATCCATAATTTTTCCTTTTCCCCGATTATCCTCAGTTTGGTTCAATTCTCAATCTATATAATAATTTAGTTCAATTTATCAATTCCAATATCTTATAAATTCCTATTATATACATGAATCAATTCAATTTCATTATTCGAGTTCCCCTAAAGTTTTTTATTTTATTCAATTTAGTCCCTAAAACTGAAATTGCCATAACTTTCAAATTTGAGCTTCAATTTAAAAACCGATCTCAATTACATCTTTTTAGGACCCTCTACTATCAATAATTATAGAAATTTCACAAAAATTTTGAAATCTAAACACATTAGTCCTTATGTTCAAAACTAATAATTTTTACTTTATAATCTAGTCCTTTTTCACATCTAAGCTTAAAATCTAACAATTTAATACCAATTTCTTTAACAATTCATCAATGGAAACTTTTAGAAACTTTAACAGTTTTGCAAATTGGTACTTGGGCTAGCTAAATCAAGCTCTCACGACCTCAAAAAACATAAGAATTACAAGAAAAAAAACTAAATTGAAATACCTAATTAAGGGTTGAAAGCTTTAAACCTTTGAGATATTTTCTCCAATGGTGGTTTCAGTGGAAAAAGACGAAGATGAAAAATGTTTTTCTCTATCATTCCACCATTACTTTTTTGTTTCATTACTTATATTTTACACATATATTAATATAATTATAATTTTAATAAAGTATCCTACCAAACTGTCCACTATCATTCTAAAATGGCAACCTTGGTTTAATTTCTTTATGAATCCTTAAGCCTTTGGTAAATTTAAAAATCTATAGTCATGAACTTTTACAATTTAGTCCCTATACCATAATTAACTATCAATTCGATGAAATTAAAGGACCAAACTTTAATATATTTTATTCTAACCTTGTAAATATTAAATAATAATATTTACAGACTTGAACATTAAAAATGGAGTTTCGAAACCACTGTTTATGACACCACTGAAAAATGAATGGTTACATTATGGATGTTACAAATCTCTTCATTATGTCTTAAGGTTACTACACACTTATCCTTTGTAAAGTTCACAAGCATTCCCTGATCACAAAGTTGACTGATGATGACCAAGTTAGCTTTTAGACCATCAATGAGTATAACACATTCTTAAGTTTAGGCATCCCATCAATTGCAAGTGTCCATTTGCCACATATCTTCCCTTTTTTCCCATTGCCAAAAGTGACATTGCCCTTATAGCTTTCAAAAAATTACTTAAACATGAGAGGTTACCAATCATATGGCATGAGCAACCACTATCAAAGTACCATATATAATCAATTAAAGCTTTAAGAAACTAGTGTGTAGTAAACAAACATTGTTGATCTTTCATTCTCCACATAAGTTTTTCCTTTTTTTGAATAGTGTCAAAAGTGATGGGCATAGTTTGTGTACTATTTTATTCCGTCGAAGATATCTAAGCATCTTGAAGCAACGAGGCTTGATATGGCCTGGATAATGGCAAATGATCTTTCTCCTAGTAGATTGAGTTGGTTTGGTCTAGAGTTTAGGCTTCTCTTGAGTTTTCACCTGTTTGGAACACTCTCCATGAAAGTTGTTCCCTGCCTTGACAAACACTCTAGGATTTTATGTAACAACTTTGCCTTTGCCTATGAAGCTTAGGCCTCCTCTCTTTTGATCCATTTTCCATCTATTATCATAACATTTAATTTCTCAGTGTTGCAATTGAACTATTTGAGAGTCTACCTTGCATCTTTTAATTCATCCTCTAGTTTTTCAACCCTTTTTGATTACTCGTCAAGCTCCATTAACTTTGTATCAACTTGACCAACCAACATGGATACCTCCTTCTTCAAAACCTCATTCTTAATGAAAAGCTTTAAATTTATCTCACGTGGAAGATTCCATTTCCCCAACATGAGATTGTAGGCTTTTAGTAATTCTTTGTGTGTTTCTTCTTTATTGCACTCAATCAATTCATAATTATAAACATCTAGTTCATTCACCTTTGATGTGAAGGTCGCAAAATTGTTCACTTGTTCATCATCAAACTCAATTCTAAGATGGTTTCCTTATCACTCAAAGTCACATACAGAGATTTTCCCTTCCTTTTCAAGGTATTAGCACATTCTGCTTGGATATGCCCAAAGTCATGACACTCATGACATTGAATTCCCTGTTTCTTCTCCTTAATAGGTTTATTTAACTTAGATTTATTCTTCAAATTTCCATTCTGGATAGCCTTGGCTGAATCATTATGTTTATTCCTTCCAAACTACTTATTGGCCATCTTGTTGAACTTCTGAGTAAATAAAGCCAATTATTATTGCATCTCTTTAATAACATTGCTTTGTTCAGTAGGCACATTTTCTTCCACTAAAAAGGAAATATTTTTCTCAGATTTCGATTTTCCCTTTTTGGCCTCCTCTAGGTTGATCTCAAAGGTTTGGAGAGATTTAATTAACTCATCAATCCTCGTGGTATCGATATCATTAGCCTCCTTGATGACTGTTACTTTGATGTTGAACCTCTCTATTAATGACCTAAGAACCTTTCTCACAAGCTTATAGTTGGAGTACTCACTTCCTAAGGTAAAAGCTTGATTAGCCAAATCACAGAGTTTTATAGAAAACTCTCCAATGGTCTCTATTTCTTGCATCTTTAGAGTCTCAAATTTAGTTGTCAACATCTGAAGCTTGGATTAATTCTCTATATTGGTCCTTTCATAAGCTACCTCTAGTATTTTTCAGGCTTCCTTGGCTTCAGAATAGTTAGAAATTCTCCTTGAACTCTTGTGCATCTACTCCACAGAAAATAGTATGAAGAGCTTTGGAGTTGATATTAGTAGTTTTTTCTTCTTCAGCAGTCCAAGTTGTCTCGACCTTGAGAGTTTTTGCTCCTTGAATTTCAATGAAAGAATGAGTCCATCTAATTAACACAACCCTTCAGGCTTGTTCATTTGTTGACTTAATGAATGCTTTCATCTTAATTGTAACGCCCCAAATTTATAATTTCTGGGTTTAATTGTGTTAAGTTAAATGATATGTTCAAGTGGATAGGTGTTTTATTTATGTGTTTGAGGTTCTGTGTTCAAATCTCTTTTCTTGATTTCTGGTGTTGTTTTTATTCCTATACTTGGTTGTTCGCATGTAGGATATCTTTTAATTTCGTTAGTTTGTTGATAATAATAAGCTTTCTAGTTTAGTGGTAAAGCCTTAGCTTACACATAGGTCTCAAGTACGAATTATGTAATGCCAAATTGAAATTAATTTTTGTTTCCCTCTTACTGTGCCATGCAAGCCAAAAGAATTTCAGTGAAATTTAGGGTGAGTTTGGATGGGCAGTGCGTTTACCTGCAGTTAGTATAAAAACAGCGGTGGCGGTGAGACAAAAAGTAAGCTAAACGCACTGCACTACACCGCATCCAATCGCTCTTCCAAACTCACCAAACTCCTAGCAAACTGATAAGATAGTAACAAAACAAATTTAATAAAATTTAATTTGATTGTTATTTTATCTTTTTTTTTAAAAAAAATAGGCAAAATATCCCTAAAACTTCTCCCTCATTATGTCGTCTCTCTCTTCCCCACTCTTCCACTTTCAATTTTGTTCCATTTTGTTTTCTGTAAACTTTCGCTGCTGCCCTTTTCTCTGTTTTTCCTTTTTCTCTTTTGTTTCATTTTTCATATTTTCCATAATCAACCATTATCCCTCTCTTGTCGTCTCTCATTCTGTTTTCTTCCTTTTTTTGCGATTTTCACCTTTTAGCCCTATCAATCTTCTGTTCTTCTTCGGGTAAGTGTTAGTTGTTCACCTTTTAAGGTTGTAGTGTTATTATTCTTTTTCGTGTGGAGGTAAGTGGACGCGTTGGTTGTTTGGATTGGGGTCGATTTTGATCAATTTTTTTATTTTGTTAGGTGACGATCGTGGAACGGATAATTCTTCGGCGAGTTAGGCGCTGTAGAAATCGCTCTTGTTCCTGGGTGAGTGTTCTGAATATTCTGATTTAGGGGGCTGGTTTGTGAGATTTTTGTTTTTTTGGTTGAATACTCTATGTCTGAGTCAAATATTTGTTGGTGTTAGTTTGCTAATCGGGTTAAATGCAGATGTCGTGTTCAGGAACGTGGATTACTATTATTTTGCTGACATCCTAGACATAGTAAGGTGTGTGTTCTATCCCGTAAGTTCTGAAAAGAACACGAAAATTTAGAAAATTGCATGAAAAATCAAAGGAGACAGACGATGCCACACGACCGTGTGAGACACAAGAGCATGTGAGTACACAGCCCAGACATTTAGGGTGTGTGGACCACACGATTTAGCTTGGTAGGCCATGTGGGCCCATTTTGATCAGCATGTGGGCCTTGCTCGGGCCGAATGTTTAATTTTAAAATTTGGTTTGCTAATAATCTGTAAAACACGCATGTAATCTGTAATTCTGTGATTTTACATATGCATCGGGGTGGGGTATGATTATGTGATGGAGGAAGTCTAATTTTGGCAGTTTATCTACTCTATAATTCTGGCGGTATTCTCGAAATATATTTTTGGTAACACTGCTGCATATTATCTAAGTGGCATACGACCACATTACGGTGTGATGGATGGATGGATACTTAAAGCTTTATTTGGTGTGATTGGTTGAACGGAGTTGGTATGTAACGGATGGGGTAAGACTTTCTGTATGACATTGATATGCTAAGCATGTTATAATTTCTGATCTGTTTGTTTTGTTATGTGCATAGCATGGTTTTGATATATGATTCTGTTTTGTTGGCCAAGGCACACACTGAGCTTTATAGCTCATCTTTTTTTTCTTAATATTTCAAGTAACCCACGGACTAAGGATTGGGCAACGTACGGGAGCTCGGGTTGGTTCTCTCGCGTGAAATTACCGTAGTACTTCTTATTTAAATTCATAGACTTTTAGACTGATGGACTATTTTGGGGTTTTAATCATGGTTTTGGGATTTGTTGAGTATTTAGTTAACTATTTAAAATTCAGCATGATTTTTGATAATTTAAAATTAAGCGTATGATTTTCAAAGTTAAACAAGCTTAAGAATTTTCTGCTGCAAAATTTTAATCGGGAACACGCATTTTTACAGATCAAGTAAATAAAGTCAAGAGAATGATATTTTTAAAAAAAAAAATTTGGGTATTATAAGTTAATGTTTTAAAACCCTCACACACCCTTTACATTTGTCAGTTTTTCCAACCAAAAGAATATATCAAGTTTCTATAAAATTTTTGATTTCATAATAAGTTATGTTTTGAAAACAAACAGTCAAAGTTTTGAAATATTAATATAACCTTCAAGATTTGGCCATAATGTCTAGGCCTTGTTTAGGGTGTTACATTGACTTTCCAATAATCATAATTTTCTCCATCAAGCATAGGGGTGTGAGGCTGAAGATCATTCCTTTACAAGCAAGTATATCAACAAAGATAATCACTATTTATGTTAAGTAAGAGGCTTCCATACCAATTGTAGAGATGAGGGAGTACTTGTTTTGTAAAAAATAAACTGTGGGGGCTTACCAAAGTAATGATCCACTATTTTTCTCATAGTACAACCAATTATTTAAGTCCTAACATTGGTCTAACTCTCACTAATTTAGTGACCTCACCATTATACAAAGACTAGATCACTTCACCCACTAAGGTTCCCACTCAAAAGCTTAGTTTCGCGACTCAAGAAACTCTCTTGGTTGCTTACAAAAATAATGCACAGATACACGTTCCTAACTTGAACAAATTTGTGCTCTCTCAAAGTCTTTTTCTCTTTCATTTACCCTCTTAACCTAGACAAAACTTAATTTCATATACTAAAGTTTTGTTTACATACGAGTTATAATCTAATCACTTTTCTATAAAATTAAAGCTAAAAGCCAGCATAAGATAACACTTCCATGAGAATCTTGGTGCAATCCAAAGTCTTCAACTGCAGAAAGTGACTTTACTTGTTTCGTAAGTAACCAATCTTAATATGTAAGAAACCAATCTTCAACTCTTCAATTTCAACTCAATTTGTCTTCTTGGGCTTTACTCCTCCAAATATCTTCAAAGTAAATCGCCCAATGCTTTTGTTTTAAAATTTGGTAACCCTTCAAATAGGTAAGTATGACAATGAAACAACGCTTGGAGTTGTAGTCACTATTTCAACCACTGAAACAACCAGAATGAATATTGGCTTCAAATGTGTCAACAATTATAAAATATCTTACTTCTTTTTCTAAGAAATTTTGTTAATTTATAAAGTATTATGTTATTGGTTTTACAAAATAAATTTGATTATAACATATTCTTACGCTTTCATCTAAGAAATTTTGTTCATTCGTAAGGTATTTTTGTATTGGTTTTACGAAACAAAATTTGATTCTAAAAAATTTTGTTACACTAATCCTAATAAATTTTATTATTTTGTATGAAATTTGGTTTTAAGAAAATATCTTACGCTTTGTTCTAAGAAATTTTGTTATTTTTGTAATCTATTTTATCTTTTATCTTTACTAAACAAAATTTGGGTATAAGAAAATATATTACTTTTTGTTCTAAGAAGTTTTGTTATTTTGTAATAAAAAAAAATTGATTATAACAAAATACATTAGGTTTTGTTCTAAAAGATATTGTGTTT